>CAMZMU010000125.1:6752303-6896003 GCA_947311845.1 Poa pratensis
GTTGAAAGCTGAAGCAAATGCTGAAACAAATTCTTCCTTTGTTGATTAAATACCTTTTGTTAGAAACTATTGCTTTATGAGTTAACACTTATGCAAAACTGTTTGATGCTTGTCTCGAAAGTACTATTCATGAAAACGTTTAGCTTTGTGATTCATTGTTTACTCATTATCTATTTGGTAGCAAATTATAGACCATTGACTTGGATCACTTCATTCATTTACATGTGCCTTGCAATATTATATGATCAAGATTATGATAGTAGCATGTCACCTCAAAAATTATTTTGTTTTATCGTTTACCTACTCGAGACGAGTAGGAACTAAGCTTGGGGATGCTGATACGTCTCAAACGTATCTATAATTTTTTGATGTTCCATGCTTTGTTTTATACAAATTGCTACATGTTTTGCATCTACTTTATATCACTTTTATACATTTTTTGGACTAACCTATTAACAAGATGCCGAAGTGCCAGTTCCTGTTTTCTGCTGTTTTTGTATTCCAGAAAAGCTAGTCTGGAAATATTCTCGGAATTGGACGAAACTAACGGGGGTGCCTATTTTTCCAGAACACACCTGACGGAGCGAAGGAGCAGCAGAGGAGGGCCACCAGGAGGCCACACGCACCTAGGCGCGGGCCCCCCTCTGCCGCGCCCTAGGGTGGTGGGCCCCTCGGGGGTCCGCAGCCGCCGCCCTTTCGCCTAATTATTCCCCCCGACGCGAAAACCCTAAGTACCTGAGCAAATCTCCACGAAAAGATCCAGAGACGTCGCCGTCATCAACCCTAGCTCGGGAGGGTTCAGAACCTCTTCCCGGCACCCAGCCGGAGAGGGGAATCGTCACCGGAGGCTTCTACATCGCCATGCCTGCCTCCGGAGTGATGCGTGAGTAGTTCATCCTTGGACTACGGGTCCATAGCAGTAGCTAGATGGTTGTCTCTCCACTTTGTGCCATCATGTTTAGATCTGTGAGCTGCCCTACATGATCAAGACATATTATTGTAATGCTACATGTTGTGTTTGCTGGGATCCGATGAATATTGAATATTATGTCAAGTTGATTATCAATCTATTTCATATGTTATTTAAGATCTTGCATGCTTTCCGTTACTCGTAGATGCTTGGCCAAGTAGATCTTGTAACTCCAAGAGAGAGTATTTATGCTAGATAGTGGGTTCATGTCTCCGTTTAACCTGGGACAGTTTTCGGCCCAGTGAAGAACCAGGGTGTGCTGGGCCTGTCCTCCACGGCCCTCGACACTTGATGGCCAATTTTCGCTAAGGACCAAGCCTACGGCTTGGAGAGCCTCGCGAGGGCTTTGAGGCAGCAGAGGCCTGCGGAGGCCCTCTCACTGCTGCCCCCTCTTCAAGGAACTCCCCTGGAGAGAGGTCAACGCCGAATCCTACAGGGCATCCAAGCCCTCGTGGGGATCGCTTCGCTGCAAAGCAACCTCTGCAGAGCGCACATGGGCTCTGCAGCGGCCGCAGAGTGACGCGCGCCTCTGCGCGCGGTGACGACGACGCCGCAGTTGCCATTTTGGTGATTAAAGGGTCAACAAAGCTGTGCCATCCGCACCGGACTACAAGGATTTCCTCTTTGGTGATAAGGGGACCGGCCGGCGCTACGCTCCACGGCCAACGTCACCGTGGGCACCCCCACGTTCCTCTGCGGCCCCAGCTGGCCGTCCTGCATGGACGGTGGTTACTCTGCAAGGCATCAGCTTTACGCCCATGGACCGCGTCCATGGACAGCTGGGCTGCGGTGCACCACGCTCCACCTTCTGCGCCACGTGATAGCCCTAGCGCAAGCGCAGGGAGGAAGCCGGGGCGCCTATAAAAGGAGGAGGAGCAGCACCGTAGCAAAGGATCGCATTCTCATTCTAGCTAGCCACTTACGCGCAAGGAAGAAGAAGACCACAGTTCCCTTCCTTGTACACCATTGCCAAAAGAGAGCCCTCGGCAAGCTCATTGTACTGTAACCTCTACAAGCAGTGCAATACAGACAAGCAGGAGTAGCGGTGTTACCTCCACACGAGGGCCGTGAACCTGGGTACGGGCTGGTGTTCATCTCTGTCGTGATGTCCCTCCACTTGCTCGACGAGCACCGTCGCCGTGCAGGTTGAGGGTTGTTTGACCAACGTGTTCAGCCCCTTACACGAACTCTCTTCGTGAGCTTGACTATCCCTGTTTCGTGGGAGTCATTCTCCGACAATTGGCGCGCCAGGTAGGGGGCTGAGGCGCGTCTTCAACCTTCATCGACCTCTGCACCATGGCGGACACTCGCGCAGCTCGCGCCACCCGGCGGGCGTCAGGCAGGGCACCACCGAGCCCGCTGCCAACACCACCAACCCTCGCGGCCGTCCCCGTGCCAGCCGCGCCACGGGGCGCAACACCGCTGAACCGCGTGGGAGCACCCCGAGGACGACGACGGCCACCACGACGACCGCTTCGACGAAGACGTCGACCACGGGCACGGCGAGGACGCTGAGTCCTCGCATCCGTCCCAGCGCCACAGCGCCTCCACTCTTGGGCGTCCAGCGCCCAGCCCAAACACCGCGCTGCTCATGGCCGCGGAGCTCTTCCGCTACCGCCCCACCGCCGAGGCGCACGACAACTGGCTCGGCCGCCTCCAGCACCTCGTCGACATTGCGGCGGCACCGCGCGCAGCTCCGGCGGCGTCGCGCTCTCTGGTGCACCACAACTCCGGACGCGCAGGAACCCGCGCATGGCGCACCTCCGCCGCCGCCTCCGCCAGGTCCGCCTCCAGCTGCGGCGCACAAGGCCGCATCCCACGCGTCTTCGCCGCGCGATTGCCAAATCGTGCAGCGGACACCCCCAGACGCGCGGGTGGAAATGGAGCGCCAGAAGGACCTCCAGAAGCGCATCGTCGAGGAAATCGGCCAAGCAGGGCGACAGAACCGCCGTGCTCTTCAGGGTGGCATCGCCTCGTACGCCACAGGATGCGCGGCCTTCACCCGCAACCTGCGTCGCGTCGTCTGGCCACAGAAGTTCAGGCCTGACCTACCCAAGGGCTACGACGGCACGAACAACCCCATCGAGTTCTTGCAGCTCTACACCACCTCCATCCAAGCTGCGGGGGGAGACGACAAGGTCATGGCCAACTGGTTCTCCCACGCTCTCAAGGATTGCCTTGTCGTGGCTCCTGAACCTTCCCGAGGATTCCATTGACTCGTGGGAGGAGCTCTGCCAGCAGTTCGTTGCAAACTTCAAGGGCACGTACGAGCGCGCCCTCACCTACAACGACCTGCGAGCTGTGCGCCAGAAGCCTGGCGAGACCCTCCGCAGGTACATCCAGCGCTTCAGCCAAGTCCGCAACAAATCCCGAACATCCCGGACTCGCACGTCATTGCGGCCTTCAGAGAGGGCGTCACCAACCACAGGATGCTCGAGAAGCTCGGCATCCATGATACCCTCTCCTCCGTGGTGAAGCTCTTCGACATCGCAGACAAGTGCGCCAAGGCAGAAGAAGGGCTCCTCTTCGTCAAGGTGGGCTCGACAGACGACCCTGTCGAGGGATCCAAGACCCAGAAGAGGCGTGACGAGATAAAGCGCAAGCCTACCGCAGTCCTGGCAGCTGAACCCGACGCCAAGCATGTTCGCGAGGACTCCCAGAGGCTGGCGAGAAAAAGGTGGACAACCGCCCGTTCTGCATCTACCACAACAGGCGCGGCCATGCGACGGAGAACTGCTATGACCTCAAGCAGCTGAGCAAGAAGCGTGAGCAAGAAGAAGGCAGCGGTGGCCGCGGCAGAGGCCGTGGTTACCGCAAAGGTGGACGCAAGGGCAACTTCCAGAGGCCCAGGGAACTCAGGCGAATGCCGCCGAGAAAAACAACAATCTCCCGACGAAGAGCCTGGAGGCTACCAGGCCCCTAAGGGTGCCATGGCATGCATCCTCGGCGGATCCCAGCGCCCAAGTCGAACAACCAGTTCAAGCAGTTCGCTCGCGAGCTCAACAGCGCTTCCCGGGGTCGAGACGTCCCGCCCCCTCAAGTGGTCCCAGTACACCATCGCCTTCGACGCCAAGATCACCCCAAGTCTACCAAGACTGTGGGCACCTCCCGTTGGTGTGCACCCCCACCATCAACAACATCGCCGTCGGCAAGACGCTCATTGATGGGGGTGCAGGCCTGAACGTCATCTCTGTCGAGACCTTCGAGACGCTTCAAGTGCCCTACGAGTGGCTATGCCCTCCAGGCCCTTCACCGGGGTCACCAGCGGCTCAATCTCGCCTCTGGGGCAAGTGAGGCTCGCGGTCACCTTTGGCACGCAGGAGAACTACCGCACCGAGCTAATTGACTTCGACGTCGCGCACATTGGCCTGCCCTACAACGCCATCCTCGGCTACCCCGCCCTCGCGAAGTTCATGGCCGTCACGCACCACGCCTACAACATGGTCAAGATCCCTGGCAGCGGTGGCACCATCACCATACGTGGTCACGTACAGGACGCCACGCGCGCTGTCGAGATCGCCTACAAGGCCGCTGCCATGGCATTCCCCGCTGACGAGGACATGGAGCCTCTCGAGAGGCCCAAGAAGAAGAAACAGCTGTTCACTCAAGAGCAAGCATCTACAAAGAAGGTGTCGCTGAGCACCAGCGGCTCGGGGGCTGAGGGCTCGGGGGCTAGCGTCACCATAGGCGCTGGCTTGCCTCCCAAATAGGAAAGCGCGCTCGTCGCCTTCCTTCGGGCAAATTCTGACATGTTCGCATGGACTCCGTCAGAAATGTCCGGTGTACCAAGGGAGGTGATCGAGCACCACTTAGCCGTGTGTCCAGACGCACGCCCTGTAAAGCAGAAAGCGCGGAAACAAGCCCCCGAGAAGCAAGCGTTCATCATCAAAGAAGTAGAGAAGCTGAAAGCAGCAGACATCATTCGAGAAGTTGCCCACCCCACTTGGCTCTCCAACGGTGTGGTTGTCCCAAAACCCAATGGAGGAGGCCGGCTCTGCATCGACTACACAGACGTAAACAAGGCCTGCCCCAAGGATCCATACCCCATGCCAAGGATAGACCAGATTGTGGACTCCACCGCCGGCTGTGATCTCCTCTGTTTCCTGGATGCCTTCTCAGGCTACCACCAGATCAAAATGGCCAAGGAAGACGAGGAGAAAACAGCATTTCTCACCCCTTGTGGTGTGTATTGCTACACTTGCATGCCCTTTGGCCTGAAAATGCCGGCGCCACCTTCCAGAGGCTCATGAGGATCGCCTTGGGGGCTCAGATGGGAAGAAATGCAGAAGCTTATGTCGACGACATCGTGGTCAAGTCTCGCGAGGGAGACACTCTCTTGAAGGATCTCGAGGAAACCTTTGCCAGCCTGCGCAAGGTGAACATCAAGTTAAACCCCGCCAAGTGCGTCTTCGGGGTGCCTTCAGGCAAGCTCCTCGGGTTCCTCGTGTCCCACCGCGGCATAGAAGCAAACCCTGACAAGATCAAGGCTATAGAAGACATGCAGCCACCTCGCCGCCTCAAGGACATGCAGCGCCTAGCAGGATGCATGGCCAGCTTAGGCCGCTTCATCTCCAAGTTCGGCGAGAGAGCCTTGCCATTTTTCAAGATCATGAAGAAATCCGGCACCTTCAAGTGGACTCCAGAGGCCGACAAAGCATTTGAGGACTTGAAGAAATACTTGGCTAGCTCACCAGTCATGGTAGCCCCCAGGGCGGGCGAGCATCTGAAGCTGTACCTAGCAGCCACTCCACAAACTGCAAGCGCCGTCCTGGTGGTGGAAAGAGAAGAGCCAGTTCTCCCCAAGAAAAGCACTGCCACACCAAGTCCAGAACCTCCCGACGAGGGAACAGTCTCTCCAGACCCAGTGCCAGACCCACAGCCTCAAGTCGAGTCCACCACGAGCACCCCTGCCGAGGCTCCTCCACAGGCAAACCTCGCCAAAGGTCCTGAGGAGCCTCTCGAGGGAGCCGACGCTGCCGCACCATCAACGACCCTCGTCGAGCATCCAGTCTACTTCGTCAGTACTGTACTGCGAGATGCTCGCGAGCGGTACCCAGTGCAGCAGAAGCTCCTCCTCGCGCTCCATCGCCTCCAGGAAGCTGCGCCACTACTTCCAGGGCCACCCCATCACGGTGGTCACGTCCTTCCCCCTGGAGCAGATCCTGCGCAACCCCAACGCCACTGACCGCGTCGCAGGATGGAACATTGAGCTGCAACCATTCAACTTGCGCTTCGACACCACAAGAGTCATAAAAGGGAGAGCGCTGGCGGATTTCGTCGCCGAGTGGACAGACCCAACTCCTGAAGAGCCTCGCGAAGAAGAAACCGCGTCATCGGAGATACAATGCCAAGCCACTGGACCATGCACTTCGATGGAGCTTTCGCCTGCCGCAATGGTGGGGCTGGCGTTGTCCTGACCTCACCAAAAGGTGACAAGCTCTACTACGCCATCCAGTGTGCTTCACAATAGACAAGATCTCCAACAACATCGCCGAGTATGAAGGCCTCCTCGCCGGGCTCAGAGCCGCAATCGCCCTTGGTGTCAAGCACTTACTCATAAAGGGTGATTCCCAGCTCCTGGTTAACTTCTCCAACAAGAGCTACACGCCTAAAGACGACCACATGGCCGCCTACCTTGAAGAGGTCCGCAAGCTCGAGAAGCACTTCAGGGCATGGAGCTCATGCACATCCCGCGAAAGGAGAACCAGGAGGCAGATGACATCGCCAAGCGAGCATCACGAAGGCAGGCCCAGCCGGCCGGCGTCTTTGAAGAGAGACTCTCCAAGGCGTCCATAAAGCAGCCACAAGAAGCAGCAGCCACAAGCACAGACGAAGTACTCCCACCACCTCCTGTAGGTGGGGCACCCAACTGCGGTCCATCCTCAGGGGAGCGTCTGCTGCTGGCTATGGTGCATCAAGAGACAGGCTGGGTTGACGAACTCAAAGACTACTGCTGAAGGGAGTCCTCCCGAAGAAGACGCGGAGGCGGAACGAGTGGCTCGACAAGCCAAGTCATACTACATCCTCGAGGGAGACTGTACCGCAAGCGCCCAAATGGAATTGCACTTAAGTGCGTCCCCCCCGAGGAAGGCCGCATGCTGATCAGAGACATTCACAGTGGAGAGTGTGGCCACCATTCCTCTGCACGCACCCTGGCAGGCAAGGTCTTCAGGAGCGGTTTCTACTGGCCCCAAGTGCTTCAAGATGCCACCACCATCGTCCAGTCTTGCGATGCGTGCCAATTCCACGCCAAGCAAGTCCATCAGCCTGCACTGGGACTCCAAACCATCCCGCTCTCGTGGCCTTTCGCGGTCTGGGGGCTAGACATCTTGGGACCCTTCCCGAGATCGCAAGGGGGCTACCGTTTCCTCTTCGTGGCAGTCGACAAGTTCACCAAGTGGGCAGAGGTTGAAGCAGTGCGCAGCATACCGGCCAGGGCAGCAGTAAAATTCATCAGAGGCCTGGTCTGCCGTTTTGGTGTGCCAAATCGCATCATCACCGACAATGGCTCACAATTCACCAGCGGCATCTTCAGGGCCTACTGCGAGAGCCTCGGCACCAAGCTCTGCTTCGCCTCGGTGGCTCACCCACAGAGCAACGGCCAAGCCGAGCGAGCAAATGCTGAGGTCCTCAAGGGCCTCAAGACAAGAAGCTTCAATCGCCTGAAGGGCTACGGCAAGGGCTGGATAGACGAACTCCCGTCCGTGCTCTGGTCCATCCGCACGAACCCCACGAAGCCCACTGGTGAGACGCCATTTGCCCTCGTGTATGGAGCTGAAGCAGTCCTCCCCACAGAGATCAAGCATGGATCCGCACGGGTCCTTGCCTTCAACGAGGACGATCAAGCAGACCTCCACAGCGACGACCTGCTGCTCCTTGACGGGTTGCGCCGCCGTGCCGCCCTCAGGGCAGCCAAGTACCAGCAAGACCTGCGACGCTACCACAGCCGCCACATACGTCCGCGCACTCTCGAGACAGGCGACCTCGTCCTCAGGAGAATCCTCTCCAGGGAAGGTCTCCACAAGCTCTCGCCATGTGGGAAGGCCCCTACAGGGTCTCACACATCGCCAGGCCTGGCGCGGTACGCCTCGAAACGGAGGACGGCATCCCGGTCAAGAATCCATGGAACATCGCGCATCTACGCAAGTTCTACCCGTGATCATAGTCACGCCAGACATTTTTTGTCTCTAGAGGGAAGCACACAACTTCACCTCCAAGCTTCACAAAAGCTTCTCCTCCCGAGGGCCAGCCCCTCTGAGCTCTCCTGATAACGTGCCGCCGCAGGCCGTGAAGAGTCTCAGCCACTGAATGTGGTCCCCATGCCTCGACATGGAAAACTTTATCTTGGTAACACCAAGTGTAATGAACCAATTCGTTTCTCAATGAAACATTGCGCTGAGGCGCCGCTATGTAATATTTTGGTGGTGAGTTTTACTTTTCATCATCTTAGTTCATTTCGCGCTCATATTCTTCCCCATGCGCACCTCGCGAGCGGGGGCTGAGTACGGTGACTGTGCCTCAGAGCACCCCAACAGCACCGCAAAATCCAAAGGATCCGAGCTCTAACACGTGAGCACGCTCTCACGCCTGTTACCTCCTCAAAGAGCTCTGGCCTATGGGCTTGCTCCCAAACACGCCACCTCACCAAAGGACCTTGGTACTTACTCTCCTCGCGAGATACTCATGAGGAAGCCTATAAGCGCGCATGAGTGTTTACTACCATGTACTTGCTTTGGGTTTGCCTCTCTAACCAATACAGGGAACAAGAGTCCTCCCCAAGGTCGAGAAGCCACGCTCCGACCCTAGAGGGAAGCGCACCATCAGGGAAACCAACGCCACAGGCCAAGCCCTCTACGAGGCCAAAGTCTCGCAAGCTAAGTCCAGCGCTCGCGCCCCTCAGGAGTTTTTCCTCCCTCTCACGAGCACCTGTCGTCCCTCGAGCGGGTTTTTTCTCTCTCACACTCCATGGACTGCTTGTGCGTCAAAGGGGGGCCCTCGAGCACCGCGACTCGAGAGCCCTTACCTCTCCAAGCCTTAAACACCCCCCGGCCTTGCCGAGTCACGCTCCGGCATACCGCAGCGGCGGTGTCATAGCGCAAAGAGATGGGTCCTGACGACGTAGAGCGAAGAAAGACATGGAACAGGGATAAAAGGCCCATCGAGGGCACACACACATATAGCGCACGATCAAAGTGTCTTACAAGCCAGAATGGATTAAAACAAGTCTTAAAACAAAGATAATTGCGCCTCAAGCGCGTCTGTTGCAGGAGCGGCCTAGGCAGGGGCATCGCCGTCATGATCCTCCTCAGCCTCCTCTTCAGCTTGGCTTCAGCGCCTTCCTCCTCCTCAGCGGCCTGCTCCGTCTCGACCCTCTTGAAGCGGTCGACGTAATCGTTGACCTCCTCCCGAACCAAGTTGGAGAGGTCCTGAGCTTGGTCCGCCTCGACAGGCTCGGTCACCGACTCGAAGTCGAAGCTGGGGTAAAGCGCTGGAGGTTGGCGAAGACGCGGTCGATCGCCACCGTCAGGAGCTTGCGGCACTCTTCATCGACAACGTCGCCATCTCCGCCACAGGGCCCTCGAGCGCGGAGAAGAGCTGGTCGAAGTAGGCGAGGTACGCGGCATCGCGTTCCCATGACGGGAACCGCAGGGCGTCCACTCCTAGGCTCGCCGCAAGGGTGTTCCCCCGAGCCACCAAGGACTTGAACATGCGCTCCCGCTGCTGCGTCAAGACCTGTGCCGCCTGCACGATGCTCAGCCTCCTCAGCACGCTCCACGACAGGGCCCACCTGAGCGGTCAACTCCTTCATGTCAGCCATCAAGGAGGCAAGGTTCTGCTCCGCGCGCGTCCGGGCCTCCGCGGCAGCCTGGAGGCGAGAGTCGAATCGCTTCTTCTGGGCCTCAAGATCCCTGATGCGAGCCTCAAGCTCGTTGCGTCTCTTCATGAAGCGATCCTCTTGCTTCTTGACCTTCTCCGCGAAATCTTTCCTGCAGTTGTCGCGAAAGAGCTTCTCCTTCGTCGCAGACTCCTCCGCCATCTTCTCCTCCTTTTTGCGAAGGTTCTCGTTGGTCTGCGCGAGGCGCTTCTGGTAGAACTCCTCGTCTTGGGTAACCTTGTTCTCGCGGGCTTCCAGGTGCTCCCGCTGCGCGGATTGATCCTTCTCGATCTGTTCAACCTGTTCCTCGCGCTTGCGCGCCTCGGTCTCGCGGGCGTCGAGCTCAACTCCGCGCTGCACGATCAAGTCTTCGCGAATGCGCAGGTTCTCACGGAATTTCTCCAAGCTCTGCCGCACATTCTCCGACTCGGCAACGATCCCCGCCTCATCTAGAAGCTCTTTGTGCTTGGCGGAGACCGCCGCTTCACGCGCCGCCAGCTCCTGGTGTTTGGCCTCGGTCTCCGCCTCGAGAGCCTCGCGCCTAGCACCCAGGTCCGCAAGGGTCTCCTCAACTTCGCGAACGCTGATGCGGATCTCCTCAGCGGAGCGCAGCGCTGCCTCGCGTTGCGCCTGGGCAGCTTCGTTCTTCCGGCGGCAGCTCTCCACGGTCTCATGAAGACGAGCCCCGCGCAAGCTCGGCGTCCTCCTCCGCCCTGGAGCGATCCTCCTCAGCGAGCTGGGCCTCAAGCCCGTCGAGAATTTCCCTCGCCGAGCGGAGGACAGCCCCACGGCGAGCTGCAACTGGGCGCCGCCCCCGCAGGACTAAGGCCCATGGCTCGCCGGAAGGCCTGGAAACGCCGGCGCCTGCCGAGGATTCCGGAGCGTCGTGCCTTGGGCTCTGAGTGGCCTCGAGACGCGCCTGGGGGCTTTGGTGCGAGCCTCCCTCTTCGTCCACACAAGGGGCCTTCTGGGGGCTCTGATGAGAACCCCCCTCGCCTCCCGCACTGGAGGCCTTCTGGGGGCTCGAGGCGCACCTCACCATCAACCCCACCATTTTTCTGCCCCTGGGGAGCACTCTCCTCTCCAGGGACAGGGTTGGCCTTCTCAGCTGAGGCCGCCTCCCCAGCGGCCCAGAGCCCTGTGGCCTCTCCAAGTCGTGCTCGGTGGGGGCGATGACGCGGCGGCCTCCTCCATTCGACGTCAGCGCGCGCTCCCGCGGACGCCCCTCCCGCCGCGCTCATCCGCCGGCGTGGACCTCGCCGCATCCACCTCCGGCCCCCTCCTGCCGCACAGGAGAGGCGTCAGGCCGCATAGGCGGTGGCATCGTCACCTCTGCCTCCTCCTCCTTCTCCTCGTGGCGCTCCTCTGCCTCAGGAGGCGGTGCCGCAGCCTCGGAGAAGAAGCAGTGCCCTCGGGAGGCACCTCGTCGGCTGTACACGCTGCAGACGCCGCTGCAGCGCTGGGGATCTCTCCAAGCCTCCGGAGTCTCCGCCGTTTTGGCACCTCGGGGGCCTGGAGAGGCAAAAGCTCAAAAACTCCTCGAGGAGTCTACACAAGAATAAGATCAAACAGAAAAGGGAGTCAGTCCTTACCCAGATGTCTTGGCGCGGGAATCGACCCACACCGTGTTTGACGACCGCCACGGCCTCGGCGGCGCGGCACCGGCACCGGACCCTCAAGAGCAGCCTCGGCTTTCCTCTTGAGAGAAGTGCCCGCTGGACTCCTGGCGGCCCTGTCATGAATGGCCTTGGAGCGGGGCTCGCAGTGGCCTGATGAAGCTCCGTCATCATCGCTCTCCTCTGTCCCTCAACACGCTGCGAGGGAGCGACCACGAACTGGCCGCTGCTGCCTGAGGAGATCCCGTGGGTCTCAACTTCAGGCGCCGCACTCTTCGAGGTGCTCGAGTTCTCCGCCGAGAGGCAGGGCCTCCCGAGGCGCCGGTTGCGCCTGCGTCGGATTCCACAGGCGTTTCCGTCGTCTCCTCGTCGCCCTCAGCTGGCGCCCCCTGCGCCGCAGACTCTGGATCCTCGCGAGGCCCCACATGCCCCTTAGGCACCAGGCCCCACTGGTCGAACTTCGGCATTGTCTGCACGAGCGAGACGCGACGCCCGAGATCGATCCTGTGGAGCGGGACTGCCTTATCGCTGGGCTTGGGGATGTCTGGAGACGTGAAGAGAGTCTCCATGATGGTGTGCACCTCCTGCTGCGTGAAGAGGGTTGCGCTCAGGCGCATTTTGTCCCTCTGGTTGGAATACAGCCACATCGCGTCCGCATGCCTCTGGAGCGGAGCAATGCGACTTCACGAAGTCCTTGGCAACCATCTGCCCAGTGAGCCTGCCTCGCGGAGGTCCCTCAAGCGCCTTACCACGGGGCCGAGTGTGCGCCCTTGAGCGCTTTTGAAGACCAGCTCGCCCTCTTCGTCGGAGGCGCTTCAGGCAGTTCGAAGAAGGCGCTCCGGCTCCCGAACTTCATGAGGAACCAGCGCTTGCGGAAGTCCTCCACCTTCTTCGTCACGCTGGTCACAATGTTCTCGCCGTTCCGCGCGATGGGGATGTAGGTGCCCTTCATGCCATCGGTGATGCGGAAGGACACGCACCCGACCGCTCCTTGTTCGCCGTGAACCGGAGCGCATAGAAGCTGCGGAAGAGGTCCACCGAGGGCGGAATGCCGATGTATGCCTCGCAGAGGTAGGCGAAGATGGCGAGGACAAGGATGGAGTTAGGATGGAGATGAAGAACCTGGATCTGGTAGCGCTCCAGAACCGCCAGGAAGAAGTCGGAGAAAGGAGGCACGAGCCCGGCGAATAGGGTGTGCATGAAGATGGGGTAGAAGCCGCCGAAGGAGTTGTCCGCCGTCTTAAGCACCGTAGCGCCGTGCTCGTTGGTCGCCGAAGCTGCCATGTGACGCACCTTCTCCAGCTGCGCTTTCTTCTTGAAGCGGAAGCCGGTCAGAGCCGGCTCGAAGTCTCCGACCTGCTGCATCGCGGCAGGCTCGCCGCCCTGCACCACTGCCTTGCCTTTCGAGGCCGCGGAGGCTTTCTTGGGCGCCATTGCAGAGGATTGCGAAGGAAGAGCGCCGGAGACACGGAAGCGCAGAAGTCAAGAGCGAGGAGACGGGCGCGCAAATGATGCAGTAACTGCTGCCTGAACCGGCGCTGCAGGCTTTATATCCCCTCAGAGCAGTTACCGAGACGTGGTGGGTCCCCCCACTATGCCCGTCATCTCCGAGGAGAACGTGTCGTCGCGGCGTAACTGCCCTACACGTGTCTCAGGCCGGCCGGACACTTTGGGCCCATGACGATTCGCCTGCGTCCATTGGACTACATCGTGCCCATCATGGGCCCGGGGGCTACTGTCGGCCCAGTAAAACCAGGGTGTGCTGGGCCTGTCCTCCACGGCCCTCGACACATGATGGCCAATTTTCGCTAAGGACCAAGCCTACGGCTTGGAGAGCCTCGCGGGGCTAATTGCCTCGCGAGGGCTTTGGAGGCAGCAGAGGCCTGCGGAGGCCCTCTTCACCGCTGCCCCCTCTTCAAGGTAACCTCCCCTGGAGAGAGGTCAACGCCGAATCCTCTACAGGGCATCCAAGCCCTCGTGGGGATCGCTTCGCTGCAAAGCAACCTCTGCAGAGCGCACATGGGCTCTGTAGCGGCCGCAGAGTGACGCGCGCCTCTGCGCGCGGTGACGACGACGCCGCAGTTGCCGTTTTGGTGATTAAAGGAGTCAACAAAGCTGCGCCATCCGCACCGGACTACAAGGATTTCCTCTTTGGTGATAAGGGGACCGGCCGGCGCTACGCTCCACGGCCGACGTCACCGTGGGCACCCCCACGTTCCTCTGCGGCTCCAGCTGGCCGTCCTGTATGGACGGTGGTTACTCTGCCATAGGCATCAGCTTTACGCCCATGGACCGCGTCCATGGACAGCTGGGCTGCGGTGCACCATGCTCCACCTTCTGCCGCCACGTGATATCCCTACCATAGCGCAAGCTCAGGGAGGAAGCCCAGGGCACCTATAAAAGGAGGAGGAGCAGCACCGTAGCAAAGGATCACATTCTCATTCTAGCCTAGCCACTTACGCGCAAGGAAGAAGAAGACCACAGCTTCCCTTCCTCGTGTACTCCATTGCCAAAAGAGAGCCCTCGGCAAGCTCATTGTACTGTAACCTCTATAAGCAGTGCAATACAGACAAGCAGGAGTAGCGGTGTTACCTCCACACGAGGGCCGTGAACCTGGGTACGGGCTGGTGTTCATCTCTGTCGTGATGTCCCTCCTCATGCTCGACGAGCACCGTCGCCGTGCAGGTTGAGGGTTGTTTGACCAACGTGTTCAGCCCCTTACACGAACTCTCTTCGTGAGCTTGACTACCCCTGTTCCGTGGGAGTCATTCTCCGACAACAGTGACAGAAAGTTCTAAGGTTGTGGATGTGCTGTTGCCACTAGGGATAACCTAACGATGCTATGTCCACGGGCATATGTGTTTATTTACATTACGCACTTTACTTAATGCAATTATCCGTTGCTTGCAACTTAATACCAACGGGGGACTCGGATGACAACCCGGCGGTGGATTATTAGTCATAGATGCTGTTGGATAACGGTCTATGTATTATGTCGTAATGCCCAATTAAATATCATAGTAGTCAACATGTCATGTATATGCATTGTCATGCGCTCACTATTCGTCAATTGCCCAGCTGTAATTTGTTCACCCAACATGTTAGTTATCTTTTATGGAGAGACACCACTAGTGAACTGTGGACCCCGGTCCATTCTTTTACACTGATTAAACAACCACAAACTGCAAACTGTTCCTTTTTCATTCTCTGCAATTTAATACTCATTTTCCACACCATACGTTTAATCCTTTATTTTCAGCAAGCCAGTGAGATTGACAACCTCACTGTTTTGTTGGGGCAAAGTAGTTTGATTGTGTTGTGTGCAGATTCCACGTCAACAGTCCAGACTCCCTGCGACAGCTATTTTTTGGCACCGTTGACAACCTTCTGAAGAGTTGCTGCTCCTACTGGTTCGATAACCTTGGTTTCTTTCTGAGGGAAAACTTGCTGCTGACTACATCATACCTTCCTCTTGGGGTCTCCCAACGAACGTGTGTTTCACGTCATCAAGGGGTAGGGTTCGGGTTCGACTTCAACTTCGTTGGGGAAGTTTGAATCTATTTAGAGAATAAACATGCATTAAAAACCGACCCTAAGGTATCGAATAAACGACCAAGCAAACAAACTCCAAACGAAATTCTTTTGATGCCAAAAGACAAACATTTGAAAAACAAAGCCATCAAAAAAAGATTCATATTTGTTTGATGATTTTTGAGAGAGATATGGATTTTCAAAGTTTCTGCCATTTATTTAAACAGAAAAACAGAAAACAGAAAAACCCTTGGATAATGTTTAAAATCCTGACAGCGGGTCCCACCCGTCAGTGTGCACTGTTATGAACCGTTACTCGCGGGAAAAATAGAAAAAGCACTGTTCAACGTCGGCGAACTCACCGGCGGCGATTTCCCGTGGCTAGGGGGCAGGGGAGGCGAGGGAGAGGGTGCAGCGCGGCTCAGGGAGGTGTTCTGCGGCCTGTCCGCGCACTCGCGGAAGCCGGCGGGGTCGGGCGGGCTCCTGAGCTTCTGCGCCGCGGCGTCGGCGATCTGTCGAAGATGGCTACGGCGTCTCCGTCCACCAACTACTCCGGCGAGGGCGGCTGGAGGTTCCTTGGGGTCTATAGAGGTGGTAGGTGAGAGGGATTGGAAGGGGAAGCTTCTACGGCGGAGAAATCGAGCGGAGCCCGTGCGGCTAGGGCGGGGTCGATTCCAGCGATGGGGAGCTCTTCTGGCCTTGCTACTGCGGTGGAGGGTGATTGGGAGCTAGAGGGAGCTGGTGTGGTGCTCTACGGTTGCCGGGGAGGGCTATATATAGCTCCCCGAGGTGGTCGCCATTATTGGTGCGGCGGTGGTGGAGGTTGCTGTTCGATGTGACTGTTCTGCGCGGCGCGTCGCGAAGCGGGTGGCGGCTGCGGGCGGCGTTGAGCATCACGAGCTCACAGGAGGGGTGGATAGGCACGGGAGGGTGCGGTGGCGCGGCTGGCAAGCGGGGCCGTGGCGGCACTGCTCCGGGCGGCGTGTCTTCTAGCTTCTCCGACGCTTGTGGAGGAGGCCTGGGGAGCGACGCGTGCTGGCTGGAGGTCGTGTGGGAGTAGGAGGAGCAAGGGGGGCACGGGGAGCAGCGGGGAACGGCTCGACGATGATCGACATCTGGCGGCCACAGTGCGGCGCGGCGCATCGCCGTGTGCTTGGAGCCTTGCGGCGGAGGGCTTGCCGGCGTCGTGGAGGTGCTGGAGTGGCGTGGGGGAGGTGGAGGAGGCAGGGGGAGGCACGGGGAGCGGCAGGGGGCCGTGCTCAGGCGACGAACACCTGGCGGCGCCACTGGCTCGCTGATACCAGTGGTGAGCACGCCAGGGGCATGCCGACAGCGGCATGGAGCCATAACTCGTGAACCAGTGAACCAAATCGAGTGAGGTCTTTTTCTTCGTGCGCCAAATTGGATAATCTCCAACTTCTCTGACTAGTGTTTGGTCAAATTCGAAAGTTGTTCTATAGGAAATTTTGGAAAAACAATACTGGTCAAAAGGGGATAAATGGTTTTGATGAAGGAAATGAAATGGAAAAGGGTTCATAAAATTCCCTGAGGTGTGTGTACTCCTTGGGGTTGTGTCTAGGGTCTTGGATCACCAGGAAGAAAACATTTGCTTTGCACTTTGAAAATAAAGAAGGAAATGGGCAGAAACTAAAGTGGAGAATTACTTCATAAATTTGCAAACAAGGTATCAAATGTTTTTGCATATTTGGGCTATATATTGCCCAGGGGTCATCCCCTAATTTTTGCAGAATTTTAGGAAAGATATTTAGGGTACTTCCTTTGTAAAGTCACAAAAAGGAATTTGGTAATTAAAATAAAGGAAAAATATAGAAATAACATTTTTGGGTAAAATGAGCCAGCAACATGTTTACCAAGTGGGAGAGAATTCAAAACATAAGATCCCAAACTTGGACAAGGTTTCGTAAATGGTCGAGAATTTTTAAAAGGGTTGCCAAACCGAGGGAAATTTTAATTCCAAATCACAAGAATGAGTTTTTGAAAGAAAATTTTTGAAAGGCCAAATTTCAGGATGTTACAGACCTCCCCCCCTTAAATTGAATCTCGCCCCCAGATTCGGGTTGCTTGCTGACTAGGTATAATTCTTCGAGTTGAACGGGTGGGAAGCTCCAAAATTGAATAAAATCAGCGCAGTTCTGTACACGTACCGAGCGCTGCATTCGTGGCTTCATAGGCTTCTTCGGCCGACATGTGGTGGACGCGGGCAACTTGAGGAGCCTTGACTGCATGGCAGGGTGGTTGTTGGTGAAGTTGCTGTTGTTGCCGGGGTTGTTGTTGAGGGGACACTCCCTGATATAGTGTCCGGCCTTGCCACACTTGAAGCAGGCGTTCCCCCGTTTTGCGTCATCCGCAATGGGGCGCTGGTGGTAAAATCCTTCACGAGGGTATCCATCTTTCTTGGGCTGATTCCCAGTGGTCTGGGGGTTTGGGGTCGGGTTGCTGGGCTGCCAGGTACGGGGCTTGGAAGAAGTCCCTTCTTGGTGGTTCTTGCGGGGCTCAAACTTTCTCTTGTGGGAGTCGTAAATAGTACGGTGCTCCTTCTCTGAGATCAACGCTGTGTTGATCATGGCCTGGAAATCTTGGAACTACAGTACACTGAGCTGGGTCTTGATTGCCTGGTGCATTCCCTGGAGAAATCTGTCCTTCTTCTTTTCTTCAGTGTTGGTGTCGTCGGGGGCATAACGGGCGAGATTTTTGAACTTGGTGAGGTACTCGCTGATAGACTGGTTACCTTGGGTGAGTGCCAAGAATTCTTGTTGCTTCATCTTTATGAGACTGGAGGGTATGTATGCCTTGCGGAAGGCTTCTTGAAATTCTGTCCAGGTTGCTGGGGGTCCATTTCCTCTTGCAGTCTTCTGGTTGTCCCACCAAACATTGGCAGGGCCTTCAAGATAGTGGGTGGAGAAGAGTACTTTGTCCAGCTCGTCAACGCAAGCAAGCTCTAGCTTCTTTTCAATGGTGCGGAGCCAATCATCGGCTTCAAGCGGGTCATCAGCAAAAGAGAACTTGGGTGGCTGGGTGCGCTGGAAATCTTGTAGCTTGGAGTGACCTGGGCGTGGAGCATTTTGGGCTTGCATATAGGTTCCAAACTCCCTCATGATCTGTGTCAAGTGCTGGCTATGGCGCTCATCCATCATCATCATAATTTGACTCGGACTTGGTTCCTGAACTGGCGGTGGAGGAGGTGACTGAGGTGGCGCAGGATCTTCGCCAGCCTGTCGTGCGGAGCGACGAACTGGTGTTCCTTGACTACCACTTGCACCATTACTGGGCCTCATCCTGAACGGTTGAACGTGGGGGCGGGTACCATGAGCATTCACTTGGGAAGTGTAACATCCAAGAAAAACCAAATGGAAACCAGGTTTGGCAACACATGGGAAAAGAGTGGCATCCAAGAAAAACCAAATGTGACCAAGGGTTGGCAAAGACAACAAGCATGGTGTTATACAACGGTTGGCGGGGTTACACGGTTCTAGCTACTCGCCAAGCTACACTGGATGCAGGATAAAAGATACAAGCTACACGATACATAAAGCGAGATACGAATCTACCACTACATTATTCGAGCGTACGATAAAGCGGAAAGGTAAGATACACTAGGCGATGCGATCTCTGAGCGTCTAGAACTCCATCTCGAGGGGCGTCGCTGGTGGAATGGTGTCGATGTCCTCCCTTGTGGACTTGTAGTCGGGTGAAGCGCGATCATCTCCGGAGTCTCCAGAGCGGGAGGGTGTGTTGGCACGGACGCGACGATACCGAGTTCGTGCCCCGAAGGTACGAAAGGGGACGAAACGTGAGGAGTGGCGAGGGGTGCTGCTGGGAGCGCGAAAAGATGGCGGCGGGGCGCGGGGAAAAGGAGTGGGAACAAGTGCTCTCCCGATCCGGTCAAGGGAGCTGCGGGTGACAACAGGAAAGCGAGGTGTGTGGCGTAAAGATCTATCTCCAGATGCATTCACCTCGGCCATAGCCACGTTGGCGCGAAGTGAGGCAAACTGGGCGAGAGTAACGTGGAGATAGTGGTGGAGGAGTTGGTGTACTGAAGGATAGCGGAGAGAGTTGAACGGGGGTCACCTGGATTGGGAAAAAGAACATCCCCATTATCCAAATCCAACCTCGGGAAGTAGACGTAGCGGGTGCACTGCTTCATGACGGGGTCGTACGTGCGGAGGAAGATGAGGGCATCTCCTGCAGCCTCCTGGATAGCTCGAGTCGCCTGGGTAGTGACACCGGAAGAGAGGGTGTGGAAGATCCTGTGGGATATCGGCTCCGGGCGCAAGTGAACGGTGGCGGTGAACTCGGAGGCGGATCCGTTGGGACGGTTGTAGAACACGCGGTAGACCGGAGGAGGTGAGCTTGGGTAGAGGTGTTCCCAAACTTCACGGAGAAACTGCGGAAAACCAGGAACGTGCACGGCGGAAGTTTCTGCGAAAAACTCGGTCGTCATCTGTATCAGGGACAGAAGCCAAAAAGGGTGAGCGTTAACGTTAAAACACAAACAAGTAGAGAAATAGTCAAAAAGCAGGCAACGTAAAAGTTCTACACTAAGTCGTCCATAGAACTAGGGTATCCTACAGGCAGTTAGGCTCTGATACCAAGCTCTGTGGCACCCCGATCCAGATGATCGAGTTACCCCATATACCAGTCCCAGAAACACTGGATATATGACAACTTGATACACAAAGACATAACCAAATACTATTATGGTTTCAAAGGGTACAACATTACAACAAGGGTGAGGCTTCGATGGTCGCGCAACAGGCGCACACAACAGTATGTACATTATTCTTCTAAGGATGATCCTCGATCAGAGAATGGCAGCGGATACGTAGAGATGGCAACGGATACGTAGACAGTAGCGCGGCAACGGCGGGCTTTACTTCACAGGGTTCTGCCTGGAATACGGGTTCCTAGTTCTCGCACAGCGGGTACTCAGCGACGGGTGTAGCAGGGTCTGGCCACATGAAAAGCCAGGTAAGTACATGGAATGTACTCGCAAGTCATTAGCCCAAAAACAAACAAGGTCTACCTATATGGCATGGCATAAGTTCGGAAAGTAGCATGGCATAAGTTCGAGTTTAGAAGTGCGAGTCCAAGCTAACGGTTGGACATAACTTACCTACTTACCTTTGTAGGGGAGTTTCGTTGTTTCTAGAATGAGATCACGTTTCTCATCCAACAACATTTAGGCTTTCAAGCCTCTAGCCAACTCTGGCTTAAGTCTAGCCAACTATGGCATTCACTCAAGCCAACTCTGGCTGTCATACCAGCCAACTCTGGCTATCAATTCAGCCAACTCTGGCTTTAGGGTTGGGTTCACATTCATTATTTCCCCATATTCGACAGGACTGACTCATAGCGTGACTTGACCCAAACAACGTCCCATAACCCAGGGACAAGGCTAGACATCCAGATTTACACTCTCGAGAGGTTGCAACTTTTATCCACACGCTGAAGTCTAAGCTTGTACCACCGGTACCGAAGTACTAGAACCAACCATGGCGGACAGTACAAACCCATACTTCCACAGTCGTTTACTCTACCAAGACACTCCCTGTATAGCCACCGACATAACTCTATGCCTTATGCAGAAGTGAATCCGGCACGTCCCCAACCCATGAGCGATGCCTAGCTCCAGAACCTTCGCAAGACTAGCCCCGACCAACTCTGGTAACCGACTAGACTTGCCAAAAAAGGGTGGCATCAAAGGAGGCTGACAAAATACCCGGCCATGGTCCGCCCATATGAACGACGCATGGTTGTGCTGGTGGTGTTTGGTGAGTGGCACTATGTGACTCAATCTAGTCGAGGGAGGTGATTATCTTCTTAGTCATTTTGTTTGATTACATACATCAACATTAACAAAGTAACACATGGCATCCATATAATAATATCAGCAGTAAATAAGCATATCCACCTGCATGTACCAAAGTCCAAGCATAGCAAAATAAAACGTCAACCGGAAGACTACGGCGGCGAACCCGCAGACCAGTGCCTTCTCGTTCGACAAAATAAAAGAAACGTCAACCGGATGACTGTGGCAGCGATTCTGCTGGCAAGCGTCTTCTCGTTTGACAAAATAAAAGAAACGTCAACCGGATGACTGTGGCAGCGATTCCGCTGGCAAGCGCCTTCTCGTTTGACAAAATAAAAGAAACGTCAATCGGATGACTGTGGCAGCGATTCCGCTGGCAAGCGCCTTCTCGTTTGACAAAATAAAAGAAACGTCAACCAGATGACTGTGGCAGCGATTCCGCTGGCAAGCGCCTTCTGTTTGACAAAATAAAAGGGTGTTGCGATGATCCACCGATATATATATAGGTGCGGCAATATTAAAATGCAACATGGCATACGAGATGCAACAGATATCGATTCAGACAGTCAAGCAAATTTTCTAAAGTTCGACCGAGCTTGAGATCGGGTTAACGGCTTGCCTTCAGCAGAGGGGTAGGGTTCGGGTTCGACTTCAACTTCGTTGGGGAAGTTTGAATCTATTTAGAGAATACACATGCATTAAAAACCGTCCCTAAGGTATCGAATAAACGACTAAGCAAACAAACTCCAAACGAAATTCTTTTGATGCCAAAAGACAGACATTTGAAAAACAAAGCCATCAAAAAAAGATTCATATTTTTTTGATGATTTTTGAGAGAGATATGGATTTTCAAAGTTTCTGCCATTTATTTAAACAGAAAAACAGAAAACAGAAAAACCCTTGGATAATGTTTAAAATCCTGACAGCGGGTCCCACCCGTCAGTGTGCACTGTTATGAACCGTTACTCGCGGGAAAAAAATAGAAAAAGCACTGTTCAACGTCGGCGAACTCACCGGCGGCGATTTCCCGTGGCTAGGGGGCAGGGGAGGCGAGGGAGAGGGTGCAACGCGGCTCGGGGAGGTGTTCTGCGGCCTGTCCGCGCACTCGCGGAAGCCGGCGGGGTCGGGCGGGCTCCTGAGCTTCTGCGCCGCGGCGTCGGTGATCTGTCGAGGATGGCTACGGCGTCTCCGTCCACCAACTACTCCGGCGACGGCGGCTGGAGGTTCCTTGGGGTCTATAGAGGTGGTAGGTGAGAGGGATTGGAAGGGGAAGCTTCTACGGCGAAGAAATCGAGCGGAGCCCGTGCGGCTAGGGCGGGGTCGATTCCGGCGATGGGGAGCTCTTCTGGCCTTGCTACTGCGGTGGAGGGTGATTGGGAGCTAGAGGGAGCTAGTGTGGTGCTCTACGGTTGCCGGGGAGGGCTATATATAGCTCCCCGAGGTGGTCGCCATTATTGGTGCGGCGGTGGTGGAGGTTGTTGTTCGCTGTGACTGTTCTGCGCGGCGCGTCGCGAAGCGGGGGGCGGCTGCGGGCGGCGTTGAGCATCACGAGCTCACAGGAGGGGTGGATAGGCACGGGAGGGTGCGGTGGAGCGGCTGGCAAGCGGGGCCGTGGCGGCACTGCTCCGGGCGACGCATCTTCTAGCTTCTCCGACGCTTGTGGAGGAGGCCTGGGGAGCGACGCGTGCTGGCTGGAGGTCGTGTGGGAGTTGGAGGAGCAAGGGGGGCACGGGGAGCAGCGGGGAACGGCTCGACGATGATCGACATCTGGCGGCCACAGTGCGGCGCGGCACGTCGCCGTGTGCTTGGAGCCTTGCGGCGGAGGGCTTGCCGACGTCGTGGAGGTGCTGGAGTGGCGTGGGGGAGGTGGAGGAGGCAGGGGGAGGCACGGGGAGCGGCAGGGCGGCCGTGCTCAGGCGACGAACACCTGGCGGCGCCACTGGCTCGCCGATGCCAGTGGTGAGCACGCCAGGGGCATGCCGACAGCGGCATGGAGCCATAACTCGTGATCCAGTGAACCAAATCGAGTGAGGTCTTTTTCTTCGTGCGCCAAATTGGATAATTTCCAACTTCTCTGACTAGTGTTTGGTCAAATTCGAAAGTTGTTCTATAGGAAATTTTGGAAAAACAATACTGGTCAAAAGGGGATAAATGGTTTTGATGAAGGAAATGAAATGGAAAAGGGTTCATAAAATTCCCTGAGGTGTGTGTACTCCTTGGGGTTGTGTCTAGGGTCTTGGATCACCAGGAAGAAAACATTTGCTTTGCACTTTGAAAATAAAGAAGGAAATGGGCAGAAACTAAAGTGGAGAATTACTTCATAAATTTGCAAACAAGGTATCAAATGTTTTTTGCATATTTGGGCTATATATTGCCCAGGGGTCATCCCCTAATTTTTGCAGAATTTTAGGAAAGATATTTAGGGTACTTCCTTTGTAAAGTCACAAAAAGAAATTTTGGTAATTAAAATAAAGGAAAAATATAGAAATAACATTTTTGGGTGAAATGAGCCAGCAACATGTTTACCAAGTGGGAGAGAATTCAAAACATAAGATCCCAAACTTGGACAAGGTTTTGTAAATGGTCGAGAATTTTTAAAAGGGTTGCCAAACCGAGGGAAATTTTAATTCCAAATCACAAGAATGAGTTTTTGAAAGAAAATTTTTGAAAGGCCAAATTTCAGGATGTTACACTTAATAGCAAAAGTCAAAATTTCACACAAATAAGAGCAAGCTTTACTACCGTTAGGGAGAGCACCAAAAACCATCTCACTCTTCTCCTTTAAGGAGTCAATATCATTCTCTTTTAATCCATAATAATCATCATCCTCATCATCACAAGATGTAGAGGGTTCCAAAGGTGAAGATACCTTTGAGTCTCTAGCCATAAGGAAAAAGTGAGTAATGGACGATGTTGATGAAGAATTACTTGAAGCACCATTAAGGTCCATGTCTTGTTCCAACAAATGTTGGCTTTCCTCTACATTGTTAGACAAACAAGTAATAGAAGATATGGAAGCTTTATTTTCATGACAACAAGACATAGAGAGCATATCATCATGAGATTTAGTTAAGCAACTATTGCATGATATGCTAGGACTATCAACACTAGCATGTAGAACATTTGAAGTGCTAGAAAGTTTAAGTCCAAAGATAGAACATTACGATGAGCTAGAGATGAAGTATAGTCAATAGAATATTCACCATCAACAAAGCAATTTCTATCACCACTCACCATATCATTACCTTGTGACAAATCACATGTTGGTGGAGTGGAAGAAGTTGTGAACTCATCACGGCCGGAGGTGGAAGGAGAACAATCATCCTTAATAATGTTGGACACTTCATATTTATCTTGAAGCTTGGTCTAAAGCTCATAAGCGTTCCGAATCGAGATGAGAGTTTTCCTCATCCTCTAAAGATAATTCTTGGGAATTCTTTGGAGGAGAAAAACCCACATCTACAATTCTGTCAATATAATTTGGACCCATGTCCCTAAAAAGATTAAGAATGCAAATTTTCCAAACTTCATAATTTGTGCCATCGAATATGAAAGTGGGATCGTGCACTAATTCTCTAAATGACATCTTTTACTCTCTAGGCGGTAAAACCCTAAAAGAGAGCCTAGGCTCTGATACCAATTGAAAGGATAAGGATGTCACCTAGAGGGGGGGTGAATAGGCGATTTAAAAACTTTTCCGGTTTAGGCTTGATAATTGCGGAATAAACTAGGTGTTTAAATTAACAAACCAACAACCTAAATATACTAGGCTCACCTATGTGCACCAACAACTTATCCTAATAAATACAAGCAACAAAGTGATAGCAATATATAAGACTTCAAGCACGAAGGCTATCACAATGTAAAGTGCATAAGTAAAGAGCTCGGGTATAGAAATAACCGAGGCACGCGGAGACGATGATGTATTTCCGAGTTCCTCCTTTTTAGGGGAGTACGTCTCGTTGGAGGGGTGTGAGTTTCAAACTCAAACGCCACAAATGGCCTCACCCTATTCTACGATGAACCTTGCCCAAAAGCTCGGTTCACCTTCCACTATTGATTTCCTTTTGGGAGGAAATCGAGTCCCTTACAACAATCTTGAGGCACAACCCACAAAAGGATTGGGAGCTCCCAAGTGACCACAAAAGGCCTCAACCACCACAAAAAGCATCTAGGGTCCAACGACCCAAGAGTAATAAGCTCACGAACTTGTACTTCCACGAATCCTCGTGGAGAGCACAAACCGATGCACAAAAGCAATGACAAGTACACAAGAAGTGCTCAAGTCCTTCATTCCCAAATCCCACCAAAAGCAACTAATGCTTATGGGGGGAGAAGAGAGGAAAAACAAGGAAGAACACCAAATCCCTCCAAGATCTAGATGTAAAAGCTTCCCCTCACTTAGAGGAGAGATTGATTGGTAGAATAGTGGATCTCGATCTCCTCTCTCTTTTCCCTCTAATTGGAGGCAAGAATCATGGAGGAATAGAGAGATAGCAAGCTTGTGGAGGTCAACAATGGAGGTCAAAACTTGCTCAAAAGGTTGGGGAACCATTGGGGAAGAAGGCCCCTTAAATAGGTCACCCAAAGATCCAACCGTTAGGTTCAGAAACGCGCAGGGGCGGTACTACCGCTGCAAACGGCGGTACTACAGCCCCCGGGGAACCCAGAAAGTCAAACAGGCTGAAAATGGGCTTCAGACAGCGGTACTACCTCCCCGGGAAGCGGTACTACCGCTCCTAGTACTTCTAAAATGGCCTTCAGACGCACTTGTGCGGTACTGCGGGCGGTACTGGGGGCGGTACTACCGCCGAGAAAAAAACTGCACATAAGGCGGTACGAAAATTTCAATAACTTTTGCATCCGGACTTCGATTTCGATGATCTTGGGCTCGTTGGAATCGCAACGAAGAGCTTTAAAAGATTATGAAGAGAAACATCGTAGTCCAACAAGGGAGTATAATACCAAATGGGTAAAGGTTAGACCTCTCGATAAAAGAGATACCGGTCAAACCTCCAACATCAAAAACACAATAAGTTTTTCATACGAAATCCGTTTTAGATGAACTAGAGCTTGGTATGGAGATGAACACAAGCTCTAAATTCACACATGGATAAAAGCCAAATAAGAACCAAGAAAGATGATATGCCAAGTATGCAAAGGTTTGAGCTCTTCACAAAGATGCGATCAAGTTACTCACTTGAGAGCCCCTCTTGATAGTACGCCATCTATCCTATAACCCGGTCTCCCACTAACACCAAGAGACCGGTAAAATAGAAACCCTATCAAGATCATACCTTTGCCTTGTGCATTCCTCTTGAGCTAGATGATGACGATCTTGACTCCTAAAGTTGGAACACCTTTCTTGATTGTGCTTGCTAGCACATGCTTGATGAAGACTTCTCCCCATACTCCCCCATACTCCATTATGGGAGAGCCTTGCTAAGCTCCGTCTTCATGTATCCACTTGCACTTCATCTTCTTCTCTTTATATATGATGACTTGGAGATAAACATGAATGATCACGCAATCTTCTTTTCCAAGCCACACTTGCAATAAGCTCAACTCTAGATGACCATTTGTGTGGATCACACCTTGAATATTACTTTGGTCATCACTTTATCTTCTTCTTTCAATCTTGATACCAACACATGGTGTTCAAGCATTGCCAATGGACAAGCCCTACAAGGATAGCTCAATGCAACCATTAGTCCATAGAGATTGTCATTAATTACCAAAACAACACATGAGGGCTCATGCACTTTCAGAGGTTCCACTTGGACAACAACAAGTTATGAAGGTACAATCTCAAAGACCATGCTTTGATAATTGCATAAGAGATAGGTTTTTGTTGTGTGCTTATAAATTAACTAGAAAGCAAAGCCATGCAGCAAGAGTTAAGCTGAATTAAATTACAAACTTTATGTTCCTTTATCCATAAAACACAAATTTCAAGATCAACCGTCTTATTTCTTTTCGGGCAGTTGCGCGCGTCATGGCGTTCAGAATTACACACTTTGCACTTCCTCTTAACTTTAACCTATATGTCCAAAGGATTTTGGAATGCCTTCGCTTTTTTTCTACCCTTTGTGTTTGACATAGGTGGATCATGTAGAACTATTGTGTCTGAGCTTGCTGACACTACTGTATCTGCATGACTATCTTGGACCATAGAATTGTTAACAAGCACAATAGTACTGTCAGTCGGACAAACTGTCTCCACTGCATGTGACGCGGTAGTTCTGGCACCGGCATTAGGCTTTGCTGCATTAGATGTTGGAACTCTTTGTCTTGGTGTTGTTCTCGCAGGTGGTACAGTAGACTTGTGCACTGACACCGATGGCCCTCTCGTCCTAGACGGGCATGTAGATTGTGCAGCCGCAGTTGCTCGCTGTTGTCTTTTCTTAAGTGCAGATAGCTCAGTCTTTAGTTGTTTCATATGCATCGACAATATGCGCTGACCATCATCTGATTGGCATGCAACTTTTGCTAGGCTTGTTAGGTCACTGCAGTACACTGCATACTTCATCTTTCTTCTTGATTCATCCGACATCTCACCATGGGGGCAGCTGGATTCACGGTTGATGGGTTGACCTCTGCATTAGGAGTCCACCTTCTAAGGATGTAGGCATCTGGCATCTTCGTAACACCCAAATGAATCATAACCTGTGGTACATATTACTAGTTAAAACGTGGTAACACTTCTGTAAAATACATTGGAAAGATGTGGGTCTCAATAAGCTGGTAACTTGCAACTAACTAGGGGGCAACATCCTTTTTATATCCTGGGAATTGTGTTTTTTTTGCACTTTGGTAAAACAGGACCATTGTAAAAAATCTGGCAACTTTCATTGTGTAAGGTGGCAAGCTAGTGTAAGTAATATGCAAGTTAGTCTTAGTAGGATGGCAATTTGAAAGGACACGGATGTCGCCTAGAGGGGGGGTGAATAGGCAATTAAAATTCTTTATGGTTTAGGCTTGAATAAATGCGGAATAAAACTAGCGTTTAATTTATCAAGCACGAAACCTAAACAAGCTAGGTTTACTTATGTGCA
This sequence comes from Poa pratensis, assembly GCA_947311845.1. Classification (NCBI taxonomy): domain Eukaryota; kingdom Viridiplantae; phylum Streptophyta; class Magnoliopsida; order Poales; family Poaceae; genus Poa; species Poa pratensis. Next base: position 6,780,181 of record CAMZMU010000125.1, read on the forward strand.
CCAACAACTTATGCTAAACAAGATAAGTAAATATGTGATAGAAAGATATATTACTTCAAGCTCGATGGCTATCACAAAGTAAATAGCATAAGTAAGAGGCTCGTGTATAGAAATACAGAGGCACTTGGAGACAATGATTTATCCCGAAGTTCACTTCCCAATGGAAGCTACGTCTCCGTTGGAGCGGTGCGGAGTCACAAAGTGATCTCCGAATAGCCGTCAAATGGCACACCGTAATCTCCTTCGTGCCTCCACCAATGCGGAGTGCCACGGACCACTATGGGACACTTGAGGGTGGTCACCGAACCCGTACAAGGATGAGGCACATGCCACAACTTAATTGGAAGCTCTCACCGAATTCCCACGGCTCCCAAAGCCACAAGAATCACAAGGTTGGGGCGCGTCTCCACAACTTAATTGGAGGCTCCCAACTATCCCGCGAGCCACCAAGACTCCGAGATCAACAAGGACCGTCTAGGTCACTCCAAGTACCCAAGAGGACAAGCTCTAGGGCACCCCAAGTACCCAAGAGTAACAAGCTTCTCAACTTCAACTTCCACGTATCACCGTGGAGAACTCAAACCGATGCAACCGATGCAATGAAGGCAAGACCACTAGAGGTGGTCAAATCTTCACTCCCAAATCCCACCAAAAGCAACTAATGCTTGTGGGGGGGGAGAAGAGAGGAAGAACAAGGAAGAACTCAACAAATGGAACTCCAAGATCTAGATCCAAAGGCTTCCCCTCACTTAGAGGAGAGATGGATTGGTGGAACAATAGATCTAGATCTCCTCTCTCTTTTCCCACTAAATGGAGGCAAGAATCATGGAGGGATAGAGAGTTAGCAAAGCTCAAGAAGGTCAACAATGGGGGAAAAACGAGATGCAAGAGAGAGTGCTGGCTAGAGGTAGGTGGAGGGGTATTTAAATACCCCTCCCAGAAAAATAGCCGTTGCAGATAGGGGAATCGGATATTCCGATATAAGTAGGGATCGGATAATCCGATTCCACCGGATAATCCGAATCAGCTAGAATCGGATATTCCGGAAAACTTCAGTACTCCCCAGAACTGGTTGCTTTTAAAGTCCTTAGCCGAATTCGATCAAACCCTGACAATCGGATATTCCGACACAAGTGAGTACCGGATAATCCGACACTGTCGGATAGTCCGATTCAGACCGTTTCGGATATTCTGGAATACTCCAGTGCGCCACAAAACTGGTTGCAAGAAGTCCTTAGCCGATTTCGAGCAAACTTGAGAATCGGATAATCCGAGTCATCTGGGACCGGATAATCTGATTCCCCTGCTTGAGCAAAACAGACAGAAACAACAAAACCTGAAGTGCAATATCTTTCTCGTTCGAACTCCAAAACAGGTGAAACCAATTTTGTTGGAAATATTAAGAACCATAAAAGATTTAAGTTGACACACATGGGAAGGTGTGGAACTTTCCTCACAGATAAACCGATAATATTTCCAACCTGAAAACGCAACAAGTTTTCCATACGAAATCCGTTTTCGGAGAACTTGGGCTTGTTATGAAGATCACAACAAGCACCAAAAACCCACACAGAGAAAATCCAAATAAGAACCAAGAAAGATGATGAAGGCAAGTATGCAAAGGTTTCAGCTCTCTCCAACTGATACGCTAAAGCTCAGTGAGAGCCCCTCTTGATAGTACGGTAACTATCCTATAACCCGGTCTCCCAACCAAGAGATCGGTAAAATAGAAACCCTATCAACATCATACCTTTGCCTTGCGCATTCCACTTGAGCTAGATGACGTCGATCTTGATCTCTTCAAGTGGACCACCTTTCTTGATTGCGCTTCACTTGGTGAAGACTCAAACATTGCTCCCCCATAATCCACTATGGGAGAGCCTCTCTTAGGCGCATCTTCACATGAACATTATCTCTAAATGGGTGGCAAGCTTCAAGCCTAGGATTTATTTGAGATGCTCCTCTTGAACTTGCGCTTCTCAACATTGATGACGATCACCACTTGACGTCATCGTTCATGGGCTATATGAAATCTTCATTTGATGCAAGCCCATAGAAATATACCTGACCACACATAGAAATGCTACACACATATCATGGGTTAGTTGACAAAGCTATATGGACAATTGCTTACCATACCAAGAGATACATGATCCCACTTGGTACATCTTGTAGCTTTGTGTGTTGATCAATATCTTGATCAACCTTGTATCTTTTCTTCTCTTTTCAATAGATGATGTCTTGAAGATAACCATGAATGATCACATAATCCTTTTCTTCAAGACATACTTGCGATATGCTCAACTCACATATGACCAATCATCGGATAACTCCTCGAATACCAACTTGGTCATCACATACTCTTCTTCTTGATCATATCAAGTATATATCCATACACCTCGATGATCTTGATGCCAAATACTTCATTATATCAATATATTCATGGCATCAACCTTGAATCCAACATATGGAGTTCAAGCATTGTCTATGGACAAACACTACAAGTACAACTCAATGCAACCATTAGTCCATAGGGATTGTCATTAATTACCAAAACCACACATGGGGGCGCCATGCCCTTTCACAATTACATAAGCATTTTTTCGTACCTTTAGAATATGGCAGCAGACCATCCCATCCCTGTCCATTTTACTACATTCACACTCATAGTGTTCTGCACCGACATTTGCATGCACAGTATATGTCCGGTCACCATAGTGAGGCACATACTCTGTAATGCAAATTGTCTCATATATGTCGCCCATGATATGTTCGCAGTTGTAGGACATAAGTTTCTCCATTTCATGTTGGAATGTATAGAATATCTCACGGTTATAAGTTTGTGACATTTGGAACTCTATTGGGTGGTGACACCATTTAGATGCTTCTGTAATCAGTGTCACTGCCTCCTCTTTGTTTTCAGCATTATGATATTTCTCTTGTATGTCTGCATACTGACGAACAAAGTCGGAGATCGAATTGTTGGGGTTCACATACTTTTTCAGCACTGCATTGAAACCCTCACTCCTTCCTGTTGTTTGGAGGAAAGGGTAGAAGTTGTGCATAAAGTATGCAGGCACCCAACAATCTCTCTTCTCATACAAAGCTGCCAAGTCTTTGTTTCCTGCAACGTCATGTGTTTCTAACATTGCTAGCCACTTAGTCTCAAATTCTTGTGGAGTTAAGCTGTCATTTAGGCAACCTTTGAAGTCATTGTTCAGTTCTAGGTTTCTTGACATGAGAGGTCCAATCACTTCCTGCGCTTTCCTGATGATGTGAAGCCTGCAGTTCCTATGTCTTGCGTGTGGGAAAACTTTCTCAATGCCAGCCCTAATAGCAAAATCCTGGTCAGTAATAATGTTGACTGGTGCTAGCCCATCCATAGCTTATACGAAGGTTTGGAATAGCCAAATGAAGCTATCTGTTAGCTCATTTCTCACAAATGCACAGCCAAATTGAATTGACTGACCATGACTGTTTATGCCTATAAAAGGAGCACATGGCATCTTGTAATTGTTAGTACAGTATGTTGTGTCGAATGACAAGCATTCGTTGTAGTGCTTGTATTCCCTTCTTGAAGGACCATCTATCCAGCACATGCATTCTACCATGCCTTCTTCATCCTTCAGGAATTTGTAGTAGAAATCCTTATCCTGGTCTTTCATCAGCAAGTACTCAAGTGTCCCCTCCATGTCTTTGAATTAATTCTCATGGCGGAAAGAGGCACGTAGGTTGGCAATTTCCTTTGGCCCATACGTCATATTGTCAATGCTCCCAGCCAATCTGATGAAGGCCATTCCTCTAGGGTTGCCCGATCTTCACGGATTGACGAACGAGTGGACGAACTCACGCAAGAACACACGAAGAAGACGAAGAACGCAAAGAACACAAGAACACAAACACGATACAAGGACACGTTTCCCTCACCGGTAGGTCCAAGCCGGTCCAATAGAATCCCAAAGGGAGAGATTGGCAAGTAGAAACTACAAGGAGAGATCTTGAGGGATTGTTTCTCTTAACGGTCAATCTAACCTATCCAATAGAGTCACCCGAAGATGAAAGATTGACAAGTAGTCAAACTATAAGTAGAGGTTTTGAATCCACAAGGGGAGGGGAGGCAACACCACAAAGGGGTGGGTAAGGCGCCTATGCTCAACTCTCTCTCATCATAGACTCTATCCTCTAGAGATGGAGGGGTACTCCTATATATAGTATAGGCTTAAAGGGCAAAAGGGGAAAGGATTACATGGGTCAAGACCCAGATCTGCACACAGGCACGCGCAGGGCCGGTAGTACCGGGCTTATGGGGCCGGTAGTACCGGACTGGCGAAGGTCCAGTAGTACCGGGATGATTTCCGGTAGTACTGCCTAGGGTGGTCGCAACATCAGTAGCTTCTGGGCTTCGGCGGTAGTACCGGTCGGACGGCGCCGGTAGTACCGGACTTCTGGGCGGTAGTACCGGCGATGCAGCTGCGGCTCTTCTTCCTTCTCCTCTTCCAAGCCATCGTCTTGTCGGCCTTCGCCCCTCGGGCACCTTGGTTATCCTCCCGTGTACATGTATTCATCGTGACAAACCTAGCCATGCAATGGGAACAATGGTCAAGTAGTATACCGTTCCAAAGTGTCATATCGAGGAAGGAGTTCACCTTTGATGTCCATGGTGACTTGTGGTATGTTGGAGTGCTTGACATGATGATGGTCCTAGGTTGCACTACATCACAATCTGCTCATTATCTGCATCTGACGGCTTGTTTCTAGGTTGCATGAGTGCAGCAACCTCAAGAACTCAACCTCATTCTCTGGGATGTTCTTGTGTGATCTTAGGTATCGAGTCAATGACCATTTAGGTATCACAGGGTGGTTATGGTTGTCATTGAACTTGGTAACTAGCCATCCAAACGGTTTACACTTAACAAACATCCTGGCTGGGCACTCGCATCTTTCGACAATGTCCCTTCTCCGTTCTTTAAGAACTCGTTTCTCAGGATTTTCTTTCTGCACAAGTTTCTCGCCTTGCCTGTGGCACACAATTGATGCTCGTGCAACCTCACCATCTACATCAAACTTTCTCCTGTAGTCATACCTTATGCCAAAGCCCTTCTGTTTTGCATACATATTGTAATGCATTTCAGCTTCTTCTAGTGTATCAAACCTCATCATCGGGAATGGTGGCTGAGCAGGCAAAATGATACGGATTGTTTGCCCGATCTTTCACCGCAAGAACCACCGAGATAACTATTCTCCCAACCACATGGCAATCCACGCAACCTGAAGAACCTAGATAGATTTAGGCGAGCAACAAGGTGATGAACACCACGCCTCACGCCAAGCTCGACAACCCTTGACAGATTCAAGGACCTTCTCACAATTGCACTACAACTCTTGACAAACTCAAGAACCTTCATGCCTCAATTTATTGATAACTAACGAACGTCCGAGACGCCGTCACGCCGGTCCCTTGGGACGGAGGCAACCTTGAACACAATGTTCTACATAATTTTCAACTCCCCTAATATTGTGACACCCCTTTGTTTATAAAGGACAAGGGGTAGGGGTCGCCGAACTAAACCCTAACCGACTCGAACTCCTTTTTTGAAAGGAATGCGGTAGGGGAAGCCCCTACAGCGGATTTTTTTTAAAATAATAAGAACCCAAATCCGCGTCCGTGAGGATTTGAACTTGGGTGGCTGGGTTGTACATCCACTTCCCGACTCGAACTCCTAACCCTAGCTGGACTCGACCTGGATACAAACCGACCCATGGCGGGTTCGGCCTAACATGGCACGCAGGCCTAGTTAACACTACCTTAGACTTTTACATATCATTTAAATATGTCCTAGCGTGTCAACCAACCAACACAATGCCGACGATGCCCTCATCACAAAATCACCTCTGCATTTGCTTCGATGGCTTCATCATCTGCAGCGTTAGGGGTCTGACAACTTGATTCACCTAGGGTAAAAAACGACTCGGCATTCTGGCTTGAAGCCCCAACAACACTTGTTGCGACACCGACTGTCCGCCCTCCGAATCAGTGATTCTGACCAATGTATTAGCACCTTGGGCAGAGGAGGCAGGAATAGTAGTGTGGGCAGCAAGGCCATTACCTGAAATTTTGCAAACAAAAGTTTTGAATTTTTTAAGTAACCTAGTAACTTACTTCAGTATAATCGGGCAAATTAATACAAGTGTTCTGGCAAACAATCCAAAAGGAAATCCATACCTGTGTGTGAGAGTAGTGAATTTTCTGTTGTTTTTTTTTGCTCAGCCCAACCATTACTCCTGAAGTAACTGCAGCCATCCTGGATTTCTGTTGTTGTTTTTTGGTCCACAAAACACATAAGGTTGTGTAAGATGTAGGCAGTAAATGTACATGCATACTACTTTTTCACATTTTTCATTTGTGTCCAACAACTCCCCTTCATTTTTGCTTGTGCAACTGCATCCACCCCATTGTTGCGCTGCATGTTGTCAGCCGAGAGAATGATTGATGCTCTTTTAGTCCCACTTTTTGTTTTACCAGCCACTATTTCGATTTTGTTCCATCGATAATTGAAACTAGTCAGGTTTTATCATTGGAACCATGAAACTATATACTGCTGTGTATAAAACAGAAGATGAATTTACCTTGTTGCTTCAAAACACTACCATTGCTGCTTCCATTGTTTTTTGTTATACTTTCAAACACATTTGCATCTGGGATAGACATATTACCTTGAACCTGCAACATTTTTCATAAAGTTAGCCACTTAACAAGTAGTTATCTTTTTTTGTGTTCAGAGCAGCTTTCGACACTGTTGATGATGTTCAGAAGGTGGAGATCAAGTACAAAAGGAGAATACGTTTATGTATGGATGGAGGTTGTGCAGAAGAGATTTCCTATAATGCAATTTGCCAGGTTCACAGGTGCTAGTTGCCAGATTTTCAAGTACTTGGTCATCAGACTTCCAAGTATGCAGTTTGTCAGGTTTCTAGTTCATAGTTGCCACATTTGTAGTTAGTAGTTACCAGGCAACAAATTTTAGTTGCCACGTAAAAGTTTATCTCGATTCTAGTTTGCCAGGTTTCAAGCTCTTGGTCACTAGATTTACAAGTATGCAGTTTTGCCAGGTTTCTAGTTCATAGTTGCCATTGTTACTAGTTACCAGGCAGCAAATTTGAAGTTGCCAGTACAAATTTATCTAGATTTTCAGTCAGACAGGTCTATATGAACCCTGCTACCTTGTGTTACTACTTTTTTTTCTACTCCATATATGGATGATATGCTAGTCTTTTTAAGACGTAAATCTCAGTGATTTGTTTTTTCCTTGTCACTATGCATCTGGTGGTCTTGTTCACCACTTTTTTGTCTACCTAAATTTTTTCTTTGGAGATATCTTCCATGGGGAAACTATTTAGAGAGTTGTAGCAGGGAGTTTTTGAAGGTACGGAACCTGGATTCGTGGTGTGTGCAACCTAAGGTTAAGGATCTGGTATTATTCCACATACCTGGTGTTCTTTTTGCTGTTGATTTCGCTGCAGGGCGTCTGGATCTTGCTCCTGTTCGTCGCCTGCGTCCATGTCGTGAGGAAGAAGAAGACACCCGATCCCTAGGGGCCATGGTAGTTGGATCAGGTGCTTTTATGGTCTTTATTTTGGTCGTGGCAGTTGGATCCAGGTAGTAGTTGGTGATGGGCCAGTTTTTGTGGTTTGTTGGGTTGGTTTTGGGCCATCTGGTTCGCTATCCCCGGGGCGTTGGCCGTTTGCTTCGCTGGCGCGCGCGACACTCGCTCGCTGGTTCGCGGGTTAACGGGCGCCGTACGGGGGAGGTGTTATGGGGCACGGACGCTACGTAGGAAAGTCATATATTCAAATCCATTGTTTAACGGTGCAAGAACAGGAATCAATTGCGGACAATTTTTAAATCAACATACTACATGCCGTAGCCGAGGATACTCGATTCAGTTCAGAAATTAGCTAGTTGTTGGACAAACAAAGAAAGGATCGAAGGAGACAGGCGGCGGAGCAGGCAGCCGAGCGAGCCAGGGGAGAAGTCGAGCAGATGCGATGCGTCGCTCGGTTCGCTGGGTGAGGCCACACCAACGTAGCATCTTGGGTCGTACTGGGCTGAGCCCCGGGCCAGTTTTCTTTCCTTACAGATGGTAGGCACGAATTTCGGCCACGCCCTGGGCCATGGCCCGTGTTGCCCTGGGCCTAGATCGGCCCCTGCCCATTCCCGCCGTCGGCACGACCCTCCCACTGCCACCGCCTCCCGTCGGTCGTGGAAGAGGAGGTGGACGCCCCTCCCGCCGCCACCTTCGTCGTACGTGGAAGAGGAGGTTGACAACCCTCCCACCGCCGCCGCCTCCACCAGTCGTGGAAGAGGAGGTGGATGCTCCTCCCGCCGGCCGTGGAAGAGGAGATGGATGCCCCTCTCGTCGCCGGTCGTGGAAGAATAGGGGGTTGGAAGAAGAAGGCCAACGTGCCGAAGGGCGGCGGCGCCTCCCGCATCCTCCACCGGTCGTGGAAGAGGAGCCGTCGATGTAGAGATCAACGGAGAAGAAGAAGTTTGAGTGATTAAAATACATCACCTACTGGGGAGCTCGTGCCCTAAAATACAACACCTGTTGGAGTTGGACACTTTCGGTGATGTAAAAAATCACGTTTTTAGCGATGTATATTTTACATCACGCTGTTTTTTGGCTGCTATTTTACATCACCTATTGGAAATGCTCTTACCGAGTAGGTCGTCTGATGCTCTGATTCCAGGTCCTTCGCGACCTCTCCAGTTTCAAAAAAAAGGTCCAAACTGAAGGCGAGAGCCAGTGAGCATGCAATAATTCCTTGTTTTTTTGTTTGTTTGAGGGAAATACAGTATTTTATCGATCAAAGCAAACCATTACACAGCGTCATCCGGATGCATTCCGCATCCAGGGTAGAGTTTCTAAAAACAGAAGAAATAAAAAGCTCAGCGGAGCAAGCTAAAATGTGTGCTGACTTGTTAAATTGACGACGAGCATGATTGAAGGAAACCTCGGCGAAGTCAGTGCAAAGGATTTAATGTCTTGCACCGCTACGCCAACTGAACTCTGGTCAACAACTGATGACTTCATGCGTTGAATCAAAGAGAGGCAATCCGAGACGATTGCCACCTTATCGAAACCTTCCTCGCCTATGGAGTAAACTTTTACCATCCGTTGCATCCAGAAGTTGCCCACAAACCCTAGTTTCGATTTCCGAGTTGTTGTGAATTCACATCTCATATTTGAACTTCTTAGGAGACCGGTAGTCAGATTTGTTATGCTAATGCTAAATCTACGTCACAATTGTACTCGACAAGCCTCTCGTCTTAATCAAGCTTAACTTTTGTCTCGGATTTTAAAAATATTCATTTCACATGTCAAAGATTTTAGAAGTCTTAGCAACATACGCGGGCTAGTTTCCCTTTTGTGTAAGGTGTTCTCATGATGCAGAAAATTTGATTTGTATTAGAAATTGTATTGTACTCCCGAGCTGATTTGGACCAATTTTGCATCATGACGTTGACCAACCTCAATTTTCAAGTAGTTGTATGAATTTGCATCTATCGGACAACTATTTATATGACAGATGTTATTACCTACTATTTTTTAGAAAAACAATTGTGAAACACAGTACAACGCAGACGCTCACATACACGTGCACACATTTACCCTCCTGTGAACGCACGCAGGGGCGGAGATAGGCCCCAGGCTGCCCTGGCCTTGGCCTGGGGCGTGCGCACAAAACGCAGGCTTGACTGTAGATACCGTGACCTGAAGGTTGCCTGGGGTGGGGCGTGCGATTTTCTTGGCTACGCAATTGAACGCACGCACGCACACCCTTCGAAAGAGTGAGCCGACGGTCGGGTCTTGAGATTGACGAAGTCACCACAGGCGTCTCACTGTCAACGGAAACGTCGCCTCCCACTGAAGAATATTCCGTTTACATGATAAACACTAATGTCAAATTTGAGATTTGAACTCTGGTGCAACCACCCTCTTCCTATGTATGCGCCTACATGTACGATGTACTTGGTGTTTCGATAAAAAGTTATAAATACACATTTGTACACCTTAAAACCAAAATGGAGAGGGCATGTTCTTCAAACAAAGAAAAGAAATGGAGGGAAAACATGGTCATCGAGATGCTTCTTCCTCCGCCTGCCACCCGCACCCTTTACCACGCCACACGTATCACCAGAAAGGATCCATCGATCTTCTTCTCACCAAAAATAAAAACTAAAAATTCGCCTTGGGAATTGGAATATCCCCACCTCTCCTTCCTTCCAACTCCCACCATTTCTCCTCTGCTCTCCACCTCCGAGCTCGCTCGCTCGCTCGCACCAATGGCCAGCTCCCGGCTCGTCCCCTCTTCGTTCTCTTCCTCTTCGTCCCCTCCCTCAGCGCGCCCCCCAACGCCACCGACGTGGTGTCCAGGATCGCATTCGGCTCCTGCGCGAACCAGAGCGCGCCCCAGGTGCTCGACGAAACGCCCACCGCGCCGCCTGCTCTCGACTTTGCTTGAGTGGAGCTGATGGGGTGCTCTTTCCTTGCAGCCTGTATGGGAGGCTATCGTGGGGTTCGACCCGCAGGTCTTCATCTGGCTCGGAGACAACGTCTACGGGGACAACAAGCGCCCGTCCCGGGTGTTCGGGAAGGAGCGGACGGTCGGGCCCTGGAAGAACCTGCCGCGGTTCTACCCGGCGACGGAGGAGGAGCTGCGGAGGAAGTACGAGCTGGGCAAGACCAATCCGGGCTACGCCAAGCTCAGGGAGAAGGCTCAGGTGACCTCCCGGTCGTTTGCCGGCCGCATTGAATTGCTAGCTGTAGTTGATTGCCTGTGTGCTCGGTAGTTGATTGCCTGTGTTGTCGGTCGTCGATTGGTAGTTGATGGCAGCCTTTGTTGTTGGTAGTGACTTCACTGACTTATGAGATTTTGTTTCTTCAAACTTCAATGGGTTATAAATAGTCCACCGTGTTGTTTGGTCTCTGTGTCTGGAAGTCCGGCATGGTTGTTGGAGCAGTTGATTGCCTGTGTGCTCGGTAGTTGATTGCCTGTGTGGTCGGTCGTCGATTGGTAGTTGATGGCAGCCTTTGTTGTTGGTAGTGACTTCACTGACTTGTGAGATTTTGTTTCTTCAAACTTCAAAGGGTTATAAATAGTCCACCGTGTTGTTTGGTCTCTGTGTCTGGAAGTCCGGCATGGTTGTTGGAGCTTAGTGGGGGAGCTTTCTTGGCTTTTGTGGGTGTATTATCATTAGAGAAAATTTGCTCCTGTACACCTCCTGGACACCGTTATTTAGTGTCCTTTGGCCAGACACACTGAACTTTTGTTCCTTTGCTCTCCTGGAAATTCAACTTGGGCACTACCTCACTGGCATTGTCAATATCACGAAATGCAGATATGTTGATGGCACATATTTCCACGGCTGTGGAGGAGTCAATTTTATGCTGTTTAGACTGGTAATTTACAACTGAGCGGTAAACTGTAGGATGACACAAAATAGTACTTGGTTCATTTTGTTGCTCAGTCCTATCTCCGGAGCTACAAAAAATAAACTCTGCGGGCCAGATTGAGGAAGACTCGGTAGATTGGGCTTTTGGTGGACTCTTTGCCCATTGATAGGCATAAAATTATTTTTGGCTCCTGGACTGGGCGGGTCACTGCCCGGTTTTGCCTCAATGTAGCTCCACCACTGGCCATGTTTGGGACACTTGTATTCTTCTCAGGACATGAAGATTCTTGCAACATTTGTTATTGTTTCCATTTTCCAAGAATCATCCTCTTTTACTAGTTAATGAAGGGCTCTCTATCACTATCATTCACGATAATTTGCAGGTGATTGGAACATGGGATGACCATGATTACGGATTGAATGATGCAGGAAAGGAATATAGTGGGAAAGTATTTAGTCAAAGGCTTATGTTAGATTTCTTGGATGAAGCTGAAGACAGTTCACGGTATATATGCAGGAATACTTGAGTTAATTATGAATTATTGATTTTCTTTTGCTATGAGGTCACTGCGTTATAAATGATGGTACTTAAGAATGCCTTTTTTTTGTTTATTCTTTATGATGTTTCCTGGTAATCTGTTTTTCGCAGCATATGCGGATCTTCTTTGACTAAACATTCCTGTTTAGGTTTCAGGATTTTCATACCTACAGTTTTAGGCCATCAGAAACCTCATAGTACTCTCTCTTGTTTATTTAGGAGGAAACAAGCTGGTGTTTATGCCTCATATATGTTTGGTCCTGAAGGAAAACGGATAAAGGTACAGCCTATTATACCATATACAACTTTTTAAATTCTTAAGTTTTTTTCATCAACATCCCGTTCAAATAGGATGTCTCCATAGCGTACGTAAACATGTCGGTGATCCTTCCGGTCTGTACCATGTTCCCCTTTTGTACTTCTATTTTGCACCCAAGTACCATTTCATTGTATTGCCGGAATAAATCATTTTAGCTCTTCTAGTTATCCTGTCAACAGTTTTTGCTTCATTATTTATATATCTGAAACGGAAACCCATACCACCATTCACGATTTTGTAGTAACTGTTGTCCAAGGTTTGTAACAAATTTTCAATTCACAGTAAGGTTTGTAACAAGTTGGTACTATTTGAGTTGTGAGTGCAGATTTGTTTGATGCTACTTTTTCTTTATATAGAGTTGTATGTTATTTGTTAAGTTCACCGCACAGTTAACAAACTCAACTATTGATTTTACAACCAGTTCAAATCGAACTGCCAAAACGTCTTATTTAAGGAACAGAGGTAGTAGCAACTTCGCAGATGTTATGACTTATGAGGAACCTAGATAAGTTTTGAGTTGTCGACAGCTGGTACTGTGGTACATGCTCTAAAGTGGTCATCTATGAGTCAAAATCACCAAACTGAACCACCGTATTTGCATATTCCGTTTCATCATTAATTTGACATGCATCAGATGTTCAAACAATAATACATTCATGGTTTTTAAGGCGTCCCTAAGGCGACGCTTAGGCGCTAAGGCGCCCCTCCTCCGCCTTGCCGCCTTACAAACCATTATACATTATTACAGGTAATTATGTTAGACACTAGATATCACAGAGACCCACTCTTAAGTGATGGAACTATACTCGGAGATCCTCAGTGGCAGTGGTTGGAGAGGGAGCTGCACGGTCCTCAGTCAGAGATCACCATCATTGGATCTTCAATTCAGGTATATATTCTCTCACCTGTCCTAAACTAGACACAGAGTAAGCTCTGGTGATTGTTTATGATGTTCTTCCAACAGAAGTGGATATATGATACTGCTAAATGTGAATCTGGCCTAGGATCACCACTGGCCATAGTGACACCTTGTTGCCAACTTTCGATGTGTACAAAAGCAATAGAAACATACAGAAACTTAGTGTGGTACAAGGAGTAATCTTGGTATCTTGACGACAATTTTATGTCAGGTGGATAGTATTCAAGCAAAAGCTACCAGCATTTATGATTTCTTTGCTTAGAGAATTTGAAGAATACGATCTTTCACCTGTTTATCAGCTGCTGAATTACTGTAGAAGGTCCTATTCCTAGTCACTGCCCCTCCTGTTGGGTTTTGCCCACGGAACGAATCACATAAAAAATCACGAATACACGCGCGAAAAACTTTTCCAAAGGCACGTCTCGCCCTCTTGTTTTTTCTTTATTTCTCAATATCTCGGTGTTACAAAACTCACGGTACATGCATATGTATATGATGGACCAGCTGAGCTACTAGACCTAAACCTACTCGTTAATAAACTGATGACGTACGTGTACTAGGGCTCAGACCCATACCCTTACCTAAACTAACGACTCAAACTAGAATGCACTGGTAGGTAGGCAACCAACAACTACCAACACATAGGGAGCTAGCTATTCAACTTGGGCTCCAGACAACAATCCTGCTCACGTTGCTTTGGACAACTTGACACTTACGTTATGCGTTTGAATTTTCATCGGAATAGATGTAAATAACATATAACTATCTTCGTGTGTTTATGCAGGTAGTATCCAATCTTTCTGCTACCACTGGACCTTTGTTCTACGTGGAGTCCTGGGCACGCTTTCCGAGGGAGAGAGAACGGCTGTTTCGACTGATCGATAGCAGTAAGGTTGCTTACTGTTACTTGACTGAAAGACAGGCCTTTGTCATATTTACTAATTAAGTAGCTGTTATATTTCATAAAGTTTTTCTTCATCTGTGACCCACGTGAAGTATTCTAATACTACAAAAATGTTGCCCAGTTTGATGACAGATGTCATTGTAGTATGTTGTAAAGCTTTAGACTTACTCGTCCAATGAAGAGGTGTTTGAATTCTTTCCAAGATTCCACAATGTCATCTAAAATGAACATTGGCCTTACTGTTTATATGCAGAGAAACGGGGTGTTGTTTATCAGTGGTGATGTGCACTTTGGAGAAATTGCTCGTTTTGACTGTGGTGCTCAATATCCATTGTATGATATTACCTCAAGTGGTCTTACCCAATCTGTGGAGAATTCTGTACCAGCAGTATTTCAGTCTCTTATGAGACTTCTGGCTTGGCTGACACCAACCCCCATGCGAGTATTAAGCCCCAACTGCCGTCATAAATCATGCTCATATGGTAAGCTTTCATTTCCTTAGAATATGATGAAGGCATATTCCTCTAAGAACCAATTGTTGTGGGATGTGTTCTGAAGTTTTGGTTTACTGAATTTCCTTGCTCCTATGGTATTGCGATATGAAGATTCTTTTCGGTTACTTTGTTTGCCTAGTACTACTTGTTTCACAAGTTCCCAAAAGCTGTGGTTTAATTCTGAAATGTTACCATGAAACATGTGAACATACTACTGCAAATTTTCAGCCCCTATCTAATTTATTTTCTGCTGTGTTTGAGTTGTGCTTTTACCTGTTGGTGTTTTGCTGTTGTATCTCTTAGGTCAACCAAATTTTGGAGCAATCGAGATGGATTGGAGTGCAGTGCCTCCCCAGATTAAAGTTGAACTAAGAGATTTAGAGGGTAATTCTGTTGTTGGCGTGGAGTTCCCTATATCCGAGCTGAAGCCATCAAATGCGCATTTGAACCAAAAACAGGGGCATTCTTTTGAACGGCATTGTAATCTCGAAACTGAGCTTCCATGGTTGGTACGGCGCCGCCTTGCTCTGCTGTTCTTTGGCACCATTGCTGGTATACTATTCACAGCTATCTCAACATTTCAAACCGCCCGCAGTGTCTTGCTTTCCTCTCATAGCAACACCTATCTAGCTGTAGTCCTCACGGATTTCATATGTTACCTGCAGTTTTTGTCGTAGCTGTGGTGCTGCTCGGAATGGCCTGCTTGTCAGCTACTAATATGGTCACCAAGAAGTACAAGGTGGCATAGCTACACAGTACATAGAACGAAGGCAGAGGGTTTCCGTCTGACTACAGTTGGAAATACTGAATTAGACACTGATCAAGTGACCAGGGATGTTCACGGGCTAAGGATCAATATGCCATTGCATTGTAAATATAGCGTGCTGTGCAGCGTAAACACCACGAACTAATTATCGCGTAACGACGATCTGAAGGCTTTCTGTGTAGAATCTTGGAGAAGTTGTGTTATGGAAATTCATTTGGATGCTGATGAATGGATATGTACTTTCTGTGTCTTCTGCTTTGGTTGATGCTGCTGCTGATGGATGGTTAGACTTGTTGCCGTTTGAGTCTTCCGGGTCGAAAGAAGTACTTGTATCCTAACCCCTGTCCTTGTCCAATGTATCTTGTGCTCTGTTCGGAAGTTCTGCGGTGTCTCCAGTCTCCATCATGGTTGGCTTTCTCCGTCGGTGAAGACAAGGACAAGACATCGTACCTTCCTGATTCATCTGTAATCTTGAAGGCGAACATTTCATATCCTGACTGTGCTGTATATACGCCATGTGCGTGTCAATGTTCGTGTCGAAACCCCCGCTGTTCTGCTCCCGACAAAACCCAGCGGCACTACCCGCCATACCGTACAAGCACAAATCTCGTGCATAAAACCGCACGTGCCACACGATCCATGGAAGCAGAAAGATGTCGGGGATCGGCTGCTTCCGGGTGATTGGCCACGGCGTGCGTGCATTGTTCGACATCCCTGACGAAACCAAGCCCCGCAACGCTGACGATCTCCAGCGGTCTGCTGTTGGGAGGGCCGTTGGAGATGCTCTAAGGACGACATGTTCCGTGTCGTTCGTGACTGAACGGGGAGAATATCTACCAACTCTCACATGCTCATTTTTTTTAATGGTTCAAAAAATTCTAGAGAAAAATGTGAATGTTCACAATGAATATGTCTACAACCTTCAAAACTTTAGGTCCAAATTCGAAATGTTCAATGAGAAACAAAAAGACAAATCTATATGTGAATAGTGCCAATTTTGTTTTTATCCTTTTGTGACAATATTCATGCTGGATTTGTCTTCTTTGTTTCTCAATGTGTATTTCAAATTTGAATCTTTTTTTTTTTTGCATTGTAAACACATACCTTGTGAACATTCACATTTTTTTGAAACATCTTTTTTTTTTATGGGAGCATGGCCGCATGGGAGAGTTGATGTCACTGGATATTCTCTCCTACCGAACGATACAGATACTCAAATTGCTGCTGCTCACTGTCTTCTAGTATGGATGCTATACTTTTGTGAAGTGCCTTTCCAAATACGGTACTCAAATAAGGTATCTAGCAAAGAATTCTCTCAGGTTGAGATGTCTATGCATGACAAAACGTTCATTCGATCACCTAAGCTAATTGAAAAGGCCATTTGGAACGATGGTGCGCTTTAGAGGCGAACCTAATATTTGTCATTGGAGCATAATGCCCGTGCATTGCTACGGGAGCATACGTGGTGTTAGAATACCTATACGTGTACTAGTTGGAATTAGACTAGGAATACTAGACCTACTTGTACTCCAAGTCAATCTCCCCTTGTACTCCTTATATACCAAAGAGAAGGTTTAG
Organism: Poa pratensis; assembly: GCA_947311845.1. Classification (NCBI taxonomy): domain Eukaryota; kingdom Viridiplantae; phylum Streptophyta; class Magnoliopsida; order Poales; family Poaceae; genus Poa; species Poa pratensis. The sequence continues at coordinate 6,797,154 of CAMZMU010000125.1, forward strand.
ATTTGAGAACTTCTGGACCCACTGCACTTGGCTCTGAATTCAGTACACAGGCCAAAGAGAAGGTTTAGATTTGAGAACTTCTGGACCCAATTGGAGGGATTTGATGAGGCAGTGAGGACTGGTTGGTGGTGCTCGGCTGCAATCTCGGACCCGTTTCAGAGATTGGACGCTATGTATCGGAATCTGGGAGCCTATCTGCAATCTTGGGGACAGCGGAACATCGGTAATGTGAAGCTGCTTATTGGTGTGGCGCACGTGGTGATTCAGAAGCTAGAAGTTGCAGAGGAGAGAAGGCAGCTTACCAACGGCGAACTCTGGTTGAAAAGATTGCTTAAGGTCAAGCTGCTAGGGCTTTCCTCGTTCGAACGCACGATAGCGAGGCAGAGATCCAGGGTGAGATGGCTTCGCGAGGGCGACGCCAATTCCCGTCTGTTCCATGCGGTGGCGAATGGCAGAAGAATAGGAAATTTCATCCCGTCGATCAAACGTGGTGATACGCTGATCACGGGACAGGAAGGCAAGGAGGAGGCGTTTTATGATGCGTACATGGGTCTGCTGGGCACGATTGATAACAGGGAATCAACTATTGATCTGCAAGAGGTGGGAATTCAGACACACGCCCTAGGCGACCTGGAAGCAATTTTCTCTGAAGATGAGGTGTGGTCAGTCATCAGAGAGCTACCAGCGGATCGCGCACCAGGCCCCGATGGGTTTACAGGCGCTTTCTACCATAAGGCATGGCACATTATCAAACACGATATAATGGCTGCCTTGCTGAAGCTCTATGTGGGGGACGGCAGGGGTTTTAACAAGTTGAATCGAGCTTTGATTACCCTTATCCCCAAGAAGAGGGACGCGCAGGAGGTGGGAGACTACCGTCCGATAAGCTTGGTACACAGCTTTGCGAAGCTCTTCACTAAGCTGTTGGCTAATAGGCTTCGCACACGCATCAGTGACTTGGTCAGCGTTAATCAGTCAGCTTTCATAAAGAATAGGAATCTGCATGACAATTTTATGTTGGTCAGGCAAATGGCCAGGAAGATCAACTCAAGGAGGGAGAAGGGTGTGCTACTGAAACTTGATATCACACGTGCTTTTGATTCAGTCTCATGGGGTTTTCTGTTCGAGGTTCTCAGACAGATGGGGTTTGGGCCGAACTGGTTAAGTTGGCTGGCGATCTCCATGCGTACAGCCAGCACAAGGGTGTTGGTAAACGGTGTGCCAGGCAGAACAATTAAGCATGTCAGAGGTTTGAGGCAGGGCGATCCAGTATCGCCACAGCTTTTCGTGCTGGGTATGGAGGTTTTCACATTGTTGATCTGTAGGGCAGTTGACAACAATTTGCTGAGTCCAATTGGAAGGTGTACTCCTGTACAGAGGCTTTCCATCTATGCAGATGATGTAGTGCTGTTTGTCAAGCCAACCCTACAGGACTTGATCGCGGTAAGGGAGGTGCTGCGGCTGTTTGGTGATGCTTCAGGCCTGAAGGTCAACTACAGCAAATCTGCGGCCACACCCATTCGATGTGAGGTTGCAGATGAGCAGCGGGTTCAGCAAGTCCTGCACTGCCCAATTGCACGTTTTCCTATCAGATATCTAGGTCTGATCTTGGCGCTCAGGCCCCTATCTAAATCTGAGTGGCAACCGATGTTGGACAAGGTGATTGATTTCATCCCGGCCTCGCAAAGAGGCATGATCGCCCGTGAAGGAAGGCTCACCCTGGTTAAAACCGTTATCGCAGCGAAAGCTGTGCACCAGCTGCTAGTCGCGGATGCGCCGGCATGGCTGCTTGATGAGGTGGAGAGGTGGATGAAAGCATTCTTTTGGGCTGGAACAGAGAAGGTGCTTGGCGGTCAATGTTTGGTTGCGTGGGATGTGGTGGCTAGGCCGGTTTGCTTTGGCGGTCTCGGAGTAAAGAACTTGCAGCTTCAAGGTCTGGCCTTACGCACGAGATGGGAATGGCTGAGAAGAACGGACGAGAGCCGGCCGTGGCAGGGTTTACCGATGCTGAAGGACACACAGGCAGCGGAGGTTTTCAACGCCCTCGCAAGTTTTAGAGTGGGTGACGGCAAAAGGACCTTATTCTGGCGAGACAGGTGGATCAATGGGCGATCGGCTTCTGAGATTGCTCCCCTGGTTGTGGAGAGTGTCAGCACGAGGCACAAGAACAGTCGATTGGTGGCGGACGCCATGAGGAACAACGGTTGGGTCCTGGATGTTCGCATCGAGCTGAATACTGACGGCATTCTTCAGTGCGTGCAGTTGTGGGCTGCTGTCAGCGAAGTGCAGAGGGACACGACGGTTAGTGACACAATAACTTGGCCTTGGTCAAAATCTGGAGAGTATACGGCCAAGTCGGCATACAGAATGCTGCAGCATGGCTTGATGTACTCCGATGTCGCGGAGTGCATTTGGAGGAATGGGGCACCAATCAAGTGCAAATTGTTCATCTGGTTGGCACTAAAGTATAGAGTCTGGACCTCTGACCGTAGAGTACGACATGGGCTGCAGGACAATCCATCGCCCTGCTATGTCTGCTTGCAAGAGGAGGATAATGTGGAGCATATCCTGGCACAGTGTGTCTTTGCTAGGCAGGTGTGGTACGACCTGCTTCGGCAGCTCGGGCTAAGCATCTCTGAACCCACCAACAGTTGCACTCTCAAGCTGTGGTGGATCTCGAGCCGGGAGCGCTTGGGAAGGAAGGTTCGGAAAGATTTTGATGCTCTGGTCATCCTTGTGTGCTGGCGTCTTTGGAAAAATAGGAACGGCTGGGTCTTCAACAACACGAGGGAGCAGTTCAGGCCGGAGCTGCTGGTGCCCAAAATCATCGAAGAATTCAGGCTTTGGGTGCAGAATAGGAGGGGTGTCACTGGAGTCTTTTTCGATGACGCGAGAGAGTAGTTTTTAGTCTTTCTTTGGAGTGCGTTTCAGGTGTTCTCTCTGCCTAATCGGTTTGTGATTAGGTAGAACTCTGTATTCTATTTCTGTCTTCTATAAAAATAAGGTATGCCTTGGCATACTCTCAAAAAAAAATTCAATCCAATTCAAAAAAAAATCAGAAATAACATAATCGTTTCCAATAATCTTTTTAAAGCAAAAACAAAAAATAGAAATATTCCCATAAATGAACATCCAAAAAATACTAGAAATTACCAACACGGCTAGAAGAAAACAAAATACAAAGCCAACAAAATAAAAGTTCGAACCTTCTGAACTACTACATATATGGATAAATTCGTGGGAAACACACAAACATGCTAAACCATTTAAATCCGAATTTGAAATATGAGTCCTCTCAAAATTATAGCATTCTTTCAAACCTAAACATTTCACAAACGTGAAACTACTTAATTCATACTAATTTTCTAACTTCAGCAATTTTGAAATCTAAACATTAGAAAAAAAACAAGAGCTTCCTACAAATTCTAACAATTTTGAAATTTCAACGATTCCCGAAGTAGACATTTCCAAAATTTAATTGCAACCACATTGAAACATACTAATCCAAATTCCAAATTTTAGTACTTCAGAATTTCAAGAGTCTTCCGCATTTAATCATTTTACAAACGTGACAATAACCCAATAACTTCCCAATTTGAACAACTTTCCACATCTGAACACTTCAAAACCGTAAAATTTTCCTGCAGTCCAACAATTTCGAAATATAAACAATATTTGAATGCATACGTTCCCAACTTTGAATTACAACCATATAGGACCATTTAAATCCAAATTCCACCCACCGGAAAAATATAGAAGATATATAAAAAAATGGAAAAATTAGACAAAAAATAATAAACATGGTTGAATAACTCAAACTGGCCAATATTTGGATAATTTTACTAAAAAATACGGCCATACTTCACCATTCCAAGTAAAAAAACAAATTTACATGTTCCTTAAAATAAAATTACTTTCAAACATGATCATTCTGTAAACACTAAAACAATTTAAATTTGAATAACTTCCCCATAACATATCAGCATGAACACGGAAAATAAACGGTGCCTATTTGTGGCATATGACCAAATTCCAGATTTAATTATTTCAAACTAAAATAACTTTTAAATCTGAATACTCAACAAACGGGTGAAAAAAATTCAAACATGAATAGCTTTGCAATTTCAATTTTTTTAAAATTCAAAAAACTTATAAGTGTTAACTTAATTTTACAAATCACAACAGCAAAAATATCTAAACCACATTGAAACATACTAATTCAAATTCCAAATTTTAGTACTTCAGAATTTCAAGAGTCTTCCACATTTAATCATTTTACAAACGTGACAATAACCCAATAACTTCCCAATTTGAACAACTTTCCACATCTGAACACTTCAAAACCGTAAAATTTTCCTGCTGTCCAACAATTTCGAAATATAAACAATATTTGAATGCATACGTTCCCAACTTTGAATTACAACCATATAGGACCATTTAAATCCAAATTCCACCCACCGGAAAAGTATAGAAGATATATCAAAAAACCGGAAAAAATAGACAAAAAATAATAAACATGGTTGAATAACTCAAACTGGCCAATATTTGGATAATTTTACTAAAAAATACGGCCATACTTCACCATTCCAAGTAAAAAAACAAATTTACATGTTCCTTAAAATAAAATTACTTTCAAACATGATCATTCTGTAAACACTAAAACAATTTAAATTTGAATAACTTCCCCATAACATATCAGCATGAACACGGAAAATAAACGGTGCCTATTTGTGGCATATGACCAAATTCCAGATTTAATTATTTCAAACTAAAATAACTTTCAAATCTAAATACTCAACAAACGGGTGAAAAAAATTCAAACATGAATAGCTTTGCAATTTCAAATTTTTTAAAATTCAAAAAACTTATAAGTGTTAACTTAATTTTACAAATCACAACAGCAAAAATATCTAAACAACTCTCAAATGCGGATATACAGAAAATCGAATTTTTTATACCACCGTATTTCTTCTTCTAACGACGTAGGCGCGCCATATGCCGCACTAAACAATGCTGCCTGATGTTGACCTATGGTTGCTCAAAAAAAATGCTTGATTAGATAAACATTTAGAGAGAACGAAAACTCATTTTGTCCAACTATGGACTGATTTTAAGTTGAATTTACTAAATAGCCATTCTACATCCTCTCATTAATAAGTTACATTAAATAATCGCCGCCGCCTAGCCCGCGGGCCGCCGCCGACCACGCTCCGATGACCTACGCGCGGCGGCGCCGCCACATATGCGCACGCCGCGACGAGCCGCATCCATTGCGCCCAGTCGCGCGTCCCAGAGCGCGCGGGTGCGCCGCCGGCGAGGTCAACGTCGCCGCCGGCCCGTCGCCACGGGTGACGTCACGCAGTGACGACACCACGGGCCTGGGCTGAGCAGTGGACCGTCCACTGGGCCGGCCTGCTTGCGGGGCGCCTGCCTCGGCCCTTTTTTTTTCCCCAACCTGTTATTTTTTTTCCCCAGCACTTTTAAAACACCTGAAATATAGGTCCAAATAAATTCTAACAAATTTTCAAATATTTGCAAAAACCAAAGTAGTCATTCTAAATACTTCGTGACCTTTTCCAGAATATTTCAAATCTTGCACATTTCAAATCATAGATAAATCTTCATTTGCCACCTTCGCGCTATTTCAAAAAATATAGATTTCAATGTTTCCTTTTAAAATTCTTAATTCAGACCAGTTTCTAAAAAATTAAAAAATTAAAAAAATCCAAACAGTTTGGAACCTTTTCTAGATGATTTCAAACCTTAGAAATTCCAAATAATATAGACCATCTTATGTAAACAAATTCAGAGAAGTGACAAATGTTACAAAATAAATATCTTCATATCTATCCATCACAGAAATATCAACAACATTTCAGAATGATCAAAAAAATACCTACCAACTTTTGGTGCCAAAATGCAAACATATTGGAACATTTCAAATCGACATACATTTAAAAACAAACTAAATATATTTCCTTCGATTATTGAGTTAGATTAAATATTTAACACAAACATATCATACCGATTCGAATTACAGTTGATATTTACAAATAATATAACTAAAATCCCTCTAATTATGCAAATCGGAATTAATAACTTCTCAAAATACACTTACCTCTCCCAAATTATATAGTTAAATTTAAATGATGTTTTATTACATGCACATTTACAAACAATCACAAGTTCATCTTCTCTACAGATGAATTCAATTTAATAGATGCTAACACAACATATTTCTTCTAGCCATCGATCAAAATTACACAATTATGACGGAATACAAATATAATATTTAGACACAACCATGGTATATTTCATCTAATTATGGTGGTACACAAGAAATTTATGGCAAAATGGAACCATAATTGATCATTTAGATTTAGCTAACATATTTGCAAGTATAACTTAAAACTCTCTAATTATGTAGTTATATTCTTAACAAAAATGATTGATTAGATAAATATTTCCAAGAATTGCAAATACATTTCCTCTAATTATGGATTTCTTTCGAATTGAATTCCAGCTAAGTACATTATACAAAATAGAGCTACTACCTTTCCTTACAATATATATAACGCAGCTAAAATAATAAACAATTTACCACAAACATAATAAAACATTCAAATTTGCCAAGTATTCGAAGCTACCGTAGCATAAAAAAAAGGTCAGCATTTGGACATAACTCAAACACATTTTCTCTAATTACAGTTAAGAATTCATGGCAACATAGACACATATTTAAATACTCCAATTTGCTAAATATTTCGATATTATCTAAACTATATAACAAATGCTCCGGAAAAAAAAACACTAATTATGTATGACAAAACACATAACATATTTACACAATTCAAAATAGTCAATATTTGGATGAAATAAAGACAAACTTTCCCCATTTGTTAGCACGGATCCAAATAAATATACAGTACCACTACCTACATATTTAACTTACCTATTATTTGAAAAAAAAAGAAGCACATTCCAACATTTCAAGTTGCTAAGATATTTGATGTACCCCAAAATATATCAACATGTTCAACAAAAAAATTAGATACTTCCTAATGCCAAAATACAAACAAACTTAAACAATTCAAATTGCCTAATATTTGTATACATTCTAGGTGCGCTTCATCTAATTATGAATTAAAATTTAATAAATACTCGCAAGATACATTCCCTTTGGTTATACTATGCAATCAAAAAGAAAAGAAAAAGTACCAACCATTATTTGCACTACTTATAGCATAATGCAAACGTATTTCAAGATTTCAAATCAGCAAATATTTCAGGAAAATCCAAATTAATTCCCTCCAAATTATGGACAGACTTTAATATATGTCCACATAATGTACTCCATTTGATTATGCAATTCAATTAAATTTTCAAGTCAAAATGAAAACTTATTATACCTTCCCAAAATATTTAATAATCTACAATTAGTAATTTTGCTGAAATCTCTCTAACTATGAACGTAAAATTAAAACATGCTTCGTCCATTAAATGTTTGCATAAAATAAAAATCCATTTCCTCAAATTATGGATTGAATTTAACAAAATTCCTTACAATGCATTTCCTCAAACTATGGAGTTAACTTAAATATTTCAATATTTACGACAAATTACAAAGATACTTCACTATTTCAATTTATGGAATTAAATTAATTCAACGAATGCTGTTTATTTACAATAATGCACATTTTAATATGAATATGCAGAGAAAATAAGAAAAAAATTCCCCCATCTAAGCGATTTTGTCACTTAATCTTCTCAATTTTAAATCATTCCTTTAATATGCTTTGGACATCTGCAGTACTTTAATAAAGCATTGTTTACGAAATATTACAACCACAACTTGCCAATCAAAATTTAAAAACTAACAAAGGCGCATCGTGACGACGCGCAAAATTCCAACCATTTCGACTAGCTGCTGATAAAAAAATAGAAACATTTTCCAACCATTTCAATTTTAGATGTACCAACATGCTCACAAAAAAAATAACTATTTAAGTCAACATACCGACATTTTCAGACATTTCCAAATGCTTAATATTCCGATGTTCCACAAAATATAACGCAATGCTCAAAAAAACAAAACAAAAAAATACTCATAGCAAATTACAAAAATATTTCAATATTTCATTTTAGCTAATATTTCGACACCATACGAACGAACTTTCCGCAAATGTAAAATAAAATTCAAATGAATTTTCCTTATTTCACTTACATATTGATGTCGAAATGCAAACATGTTTGACCATTTCAATCCACTGAATATTTGAATATTATATACAATATATCCGATATGCACACAAAAAATGCTACCTATTCATGACAAAATAAAAAGATGTTCCAACATACCAATTTATCTAACATTTTGGTTTAAAAAAATATATATACTGCACAAAAAAAAACATAAATTCAACTAGTTGACATCTACAATTGCGACAAGTGGCTCACGAAGGCTTCTAGCCGTGCCGGCGCAACTCTTCCACGTCTGCTCCTGCCTCCCCAGCCGGTCAACCACGCGGTGGTGGAGGACCTCGGTCTCAAGTTCATGTGCCCCACAACGGCTGCCACGGCTTCTTCGCCTACCTAGACCTCCGCGCCCACCGTGGTGGTCATGGAGACGGTGATGAGCTGCGACTTATGTAGGTTCTTAAATTTGACCAGTCTCATTTCTAAAAGTAACTAAAAAATAAAAAGAGTTGGTAGGTTGGTTAGTGAGCTGAACCCATGCTACACGAAGCGGCTCCGTTCGTTGACGAAGCCAAAGCCACTCTGGCCGTCTTCCGTGTAAACCCACAGGCCTCGTATCCGGGCTCTAGGCTGAGGATTTTATCCCAGCAGCAGTTACCCTCGCCAACGTTAAGCTGACAGCCTGGGGCCAGACGCCAGATCCCAGTCTCCTCATCTTTTCTCCACGTCCAACGCGCGCGCGCCCCTTCCTCCGCACCAACGCGTGCCTGCCCGCTCCCGGCCCATCAACTGCTCACCCGGAGCCTCCGACAATGGCGAGCGCCCCATCTGGGCCTCCCACGCGAGCGCCTCACCGGCATGACGCACGTTCTACTGGGCCGGCGGCGCACCGTTGCGTGCCGCTCCTGGGCCGCCGCTCCTGACGGAATGATCGAGCGAGACGCTGGGCCTTTTCATCTGGCTCTGACATGGGCTCGAAGCACACAACCGCACCGTACCAACTCTTTAGCCCTCCTACAGCTGGAGTCACAAGCGCGCGCTACCACGCTCGGCTGGTGCGGGCGTCGGGAGCGGCGTATTTAAGCTGGTGTAAGCGTTGCTCCGTTAGCGAGGTGGGACTAATTGTGGGGATCGGGTCTTCAGCGCGGGAGAGAGACACCGAGTGAGTGGCTTGGCTGGGCGTTTTTTCTTTTTTTTTTTTTTCCAGAGAAGAGAAGGTGGGCGTTTTTCCTATGGCGTTGGAGCTTTCTCTCTACGTGCGTTCTCCATTTACTAGTTAGCTTGCACAGAAAAATTTTATCTGAAGAATGATGCGGGTGATGTGATTGAGGATTCTGACCAACTCCTTTCGTTGGCATCAGGGTATTTTGAGACTCTTTTCAATTCGGAGGCGCAACAGCCTGATCTGGAGGTGATCAACAAAGTTAATCCTTGTGTAACTAATGAAATGAATGATGCTCTCTTGGCACCCTACACAAGAGAAGAAGGCGATGTTTAATATAGGTGACCTGAAAGCGCCGGGACTGGATGGGTTGCATGCTGTTTTTTATAAGAAGTTCTGGCATATTATCGGCGAAGATTTAACTGATTAAGTGCTACCACTCTCGTGTTATCCCTGAGGGGTGGAATAACACAACCATTGTGCTGATTCCAAAAGTGGAGAATCCAGAGTTTGTTACTCAGTTTCGGGCTATAAGTTTATGTAACGTCGTTTCGTTTATAAGGTGATTTCAAAACTGATTGCAAGCAGACTGAAATTCTTGCTCCCAGAGATCATCGGACCTACACAAAGTGCGTTTGTGCTGGGGAGGTTAATTACGGACAACGTTCTGGTGGCTTATGAATCCTACCATTCGATCAAAAATAAAAGAGTTGGAAAGTATGGATCATGTGCGGTGAAACTTGACATGCATAAGGCTTACGACAGAGTTGAGTGGTGTTTTCTGAAGGGCATACTACTGCGGTTGGGATTTGATACCTGTTGGGTTGATACCTGTTGGGTTGATCTTATTATGGCATGTGTAACATCCGTGAGGTACCAGGTCCGGCTCAATAATTGTCTTTCAGATTATATTTGTCCAACTCGGGGTCTCCGTCAAGGCGACCCCCTTTCACCGTATCTTTTCTTATTATGCGCCGAGGGCCTTTCTAGCCTGCTGAAGTTTGAAGAGAATGTGGGTAACTTGTTGGGGTGAAGGTTTGCAGAGATGCACCTGCGGTGTCACATCTATTGTTCGCTGATGATTCATTGATCTTGATGAGAGCAGATGTGGCTAATGCTAATGCCCTCCGTCGTGCCCTCTCGAAGTACTATGCGGCTTCAGGTCAATTGGTTAGTGAAGCGAAATCGAGTATCTTTTTCAGTCCATGTACAGATGTTGACACAAGGGTGGAGGTTTGCTCAATTTTAAATATCATGACTGAAGCCATTACTGATAAATACCTCGGGTTGCCGCCACTCGTAGGTGTGGATAGATCGGATTATTTTCAACACTTGATTGACAGAGTGTGTAAAATTCTAAGTGGTTGGAAAGAAAAGAATTTGTCTTTTGAAGGAAAAGAGGTGTTGCTTAAAGCTGTCATACAAGCTATTCCCGCGTATGCGATGTCAGTCTTCAAGCTTCCCAAACAGATAATCAAAGGGATAATATCTGCAATGTCCCAATTTTGGTGGGGAGATGATGATCAACAAAAACATATGCATTGGTTTGCGTGGTGGAAAATGTGTGTTCCCAAGAGGCAAGGAGGTATGGGTTTTAGAGATTTACAATGCTTCAATCTTGCAATGTTGTCAAAGCAATGTTGGAGATTGATCTCAGAACCTGACTCATTATGTGCATCTGTCCTAAGAGCAAAATACTACCCTTCAGGTGATATTCTCAATTGTCAACGGAAAAAAGGCAGTTCGTATACATGGCAAAGTATCTGGGCAGGAATCCAAACGTTCAAACGTGGTCATATGTGGAGAGTGGGCGACGGATCACAAATAAATATTTGGGACGACCCATCGATTCCTAGCAGCCCTAACAGGAAGATTGCGACAAGAAGAGGTAATATTGTGTACACCAGAGTATCTGAACTCATTGATACAGAGACTAATACGTGGGATGAGGAGCTCATTAGAGATATTTTTTGGTCAGTGGATGCATATAGAATTCTCCATATTCCGCTTGCTGTTGGCATGATGGAAGACTTCGTCTCATGGAATTATACGAAGACCGGAGTTTTTTCGGTTCGCTCTTGTTACCATGTCGAATGGGATCACCAACATGGTGATAAACTGCGACGAACTAGTGATTTTGGTTATCTTCCACCTTGCCCGTGTGGAGAACACTATGGTCACTAAATGTGCCAGCAAAAATTAAAATACATGCATGGAGATGCTTACTGGGGGCAATACCTTGTAATGGAGTATTAGCAAATCGTCACATGCAAGCTAGCTCGCAGTGCTCTCTTTGTCAATCAGATTGTGAGAGTACTAGACATGCTCTTTTCACCTGTCCGAGAGTTAATAAGGAGATCTGGCAAGGGCTTGGCCTAGACGTACTCATATCAGATGTGTGTGCACGTGAACCAAATGGAGGCGCAGCTATAGAGGTGTTGCTACGAGACAGAGCAGCTAGTGTATCTGACCTGGATCGTAATGATTTGTTGGCCACAACGATCTGGTATATTTGGTGGCAACGGAGGAGGGCAACGCGTGGAGAAACTATCCAATCACCAGCAAGATCGGCTCAGTCAATATTAACTCTGGCTTTGAATTATTCCAGAGCAAAGAAAAAGAAATCAGGAATCATCAGACATGGGTGGCGGAGGCCCAGGGAAAGCTATGTTAAGCTTAATGTTGATGCTGGTTTCTGCTTCGATAAGGGAGCCATGAGCACTGGAGCAATCCTTCGAGATGATCGAGGTTTTTTTCTTGCAGCTAGTTGTTGTGGCATTCCTTTTGTGTTTGATCCTTCGACGGCCGAGGCGCGAGCTCTTCGCGATGGTCTGCTATTGGCGGCTCAGGTGGGTTGTAACCGTATTGAAATAAATTCTGACTGCACAGACGTGATCAGTGTGATGACCAATGGTGGGAACTCTTTCGTACCAGCTGCTGCTATTTACGAGGAATGCACACTTCTTTGTCGTAATTTTACAGAAGTTATAATCATGCACTGCCCTAGGAAGCCAATATGGTTGCACCTTTGTCGACTGTTTGGCAGGAGGAACCCCTGATTTTCTTATCAGTGTAATCGTGGATGATGTAACTTTGTTGCCTAATGAATAAAATCCGCCATGATGGCTTTCACTAAAAAAAAAAGAGGTTGTACTTTTCTTTTACGAAATTGTTGATCAAAATTTTATTGAAATATTAAGCTCCAAAAAAATACAGAAAGACCTCTGACTTCTGCAACGGTCGAATTTTAGCGACTATGCACCAGGTCCATACTCCGGAACAACTCTGCCCGTTTTCTCGTCATTTTAAAGTTTATAAACACGATCAGATCCCCGCTCCTCGTGTCCTCTTCCCGTTAGCTAGATAGAGAGCCGTAGCCACCTCTTCAATTCCGTCCTTGCAGATCTGCGGAAGGGTAAGAATTGGCGTGCGGGGTTCGGAGCGGCAGGATCTGAGGTGAGAAGTTTGAAATCTAGAAGTGTTTGGTTGCCTCGCGTCCGCCCCACATGGCGTTCGTGCCTTTTCCCGATCCGTTTCTTGGGCTCCTTTGGGAGTTACAGTTTTTTCGGATGGATTCTGAGTAGAATGAATCGGGGAATAGGTGCCTATTTGTGTTTCGAGGCAATTTCCTATTTGTGTTTCGAGGCAATTTCTTGATGTTACGGGTGATTTTCTTGGGTTCTCGCCCGTTGAGGCGTGTTCTTGCGGGTAAAAGAAAGGATAGTGATTTCTGGGACCACGTCTTCATCTTCGATGCATTTCTTGGGTTCTTGCGCTGCTGACCTGCTATTAACCTTCTCGCAGCCAAGATGGCCGAAGTGACGTTTGCCGGCAGGACGGCTGTAGCAGATCGCTCTGGTGGTGGATTCTTTATCAGGAGGGTGGCGTCTCCCGGAGCTGTGGTGGAGAAGGGCGCCGTCAAGCCGCTGGCTCGACGGGTTCCGTTGCCGTCTGACAACAAGGAGAACGTGCCACCAGCATGGGCTGCGTTGACTGCACCGAAGAGGAGGAGCTCCCTGCCCGAGTGGTACCCGAGGACCCCACTCCGCGACATCACTTCAGTCATCAAGGTGATAACCACTTCCTCATTCGGGTCCGTTCCTTCATGAACCATGGCAGTTTTGCATTACATGATCTATCTGCATTTTGCTTGTACCTTGTTGTCTATGATGTCTCGTCAAAGGTTATGCAGTACGCCAGTACCTATTCACATTAATGCTTTTTTTAGATAAAATTCACATTAATGCTAGAAGGTGTTGTACAGATAACCTTATAAGCAACAATGTTGTCTAGCTTATGTTGCTTGTACCTTGCTGAGATTCATGAAACCTGACCTTATATCCTTCATGAACCATGGCAGTTTTGCATTACATGATCTATCTGCATTTTGCTTGTACCTTGTTGTCTATGGTGTCTCGTCGAAGGTTATGCAGTACCTATTCACATTAATGCTTAGAAGGTGTTGTACAGATAACCTTATTAGCAACACTGTTGTCTACCTTATGTTGCTTGTACCTTGCTGAGATTCATGGAATCTGACCTTATATCGGACTTCGTAAATCAATAGTTTAGTTTTGGGGGCATAATTTCAGTTTACTTTGCAAGTGTTCTCTTTCAGCGAGGTTTTGTGAGCCAAGTTTTAATCCTTGTTCAGTCATATATATCCATTTTAAACTCCCATATTTTGGGGTTATACTCCAGTTTGTTCTGTAATGTGTTGCTTACAATATTGTGAGAATGAAGTTTCACTGTTGTTTTTGTGTGCGTAGTTTTATTCCTCTAGATATCCATTGCCATATTGTGCTATACTGACTAGAACCAGATTTTTGTGTGTCAAGTTACTCCAATCCATGTTCAGTCATGCAGTTTACATTCTGATATTTTGGAACTGTACTCCAGTTTGCTCCGTAATGTGTTTCTTACAACGAATATAATATTATTCCCATGATTCAATATTAGAAGAACTTTGATGTTCTCTTTCTGCCATGTTTGTGTGTCTCACATTTTTCTCCATGTTCAGTCATCTACCCATTTTTGTTCTAATATTTTGAAATTAGATTGCCCATTTTTATGCAATGTGCCTGCAAGTTGATGTACTGCATGTATCTGTAGCCAAAACACATGTATGTCTATAGTGTTAAAAAAGTATCCGTGCAGAATTATGTCCCTCGGCATGTTATCAGTTGGTCGAGATTTTACACCAAATTATGCTTTAGTACTTCCCTTGGTATAAAACGGAAAAACCGTGCATCGTTTCTCTGGAATGGTGAGCTGTCCATGCCTTCTATTCCTGCTCAAGTTCTGTTTGTTGTAAGTGTTGAAAATCTTCATTGTCCACTGTAAACTTCAGTATGGTGAAAATGCACTTTCACCTTTTGAGCTTAATTAATAGTCTCTGTGTGTAATTTCATGCATCTAGTTATGTTTCCATGGCAATCTGGTGCTATACTGACTGAACGTTCTGCAGGCTGTTGAGAGGAAAAATCGCCTGCGAGATGCTGCGGCTCGGCAGCTCCAGTGGGATGAAGACTCCACCTCGCATTCTGGTGATCCAGCACAAACAGATCAGGCAACAAATGAAACCCTGGCTGTTGTTGCCTCTGGCCCCGCTGCCTCTGCTGAAACTGCTGCGACCAAGGGCACGCTGGGGGCATCTGATGGCTGCTCCTTGCAGACTCCATCAAGACCAAGTGACACCCCGGCTCTCGCTGATGTCGTGGAGCAGCAACTGGCTAACTCCATAGAACAGATTGAGAAGATGGTAAGCCGGAACCTGAAGCGAATCGATTCCAAGGCTGCTCGGCCTTCAAAAACCCCGGCTGTCCAGAGGCGCACCCTGATGTCTATGCGTTGAGCCGAGCTAACCATGCTCTTGTCTGCTGCTTTCTTAGCCGCTAGTCCTAACCACAGGGTGCGCAGCAGGCTACTATCTTCCATGATGCTCGATTTTCGCTTTAGGATTTGGGTGTCGCGTTCATGGTTCTCTGCTTGAGGACCTAGGGTACGTATGGTAGGTACCTGGTTCTCTGCTTGAGGACCTGTGTGGTATGGTGGGTACCTGGCTCTCTGCTTGAGGGCATTTGTAGGATTAGTTGTTGGTTACTGCTTTAAGATTTGACCGTGTATATAAAAACTTCTGTGCGTTTTGTCATTCAGCTGAACTTTTTTTTTTGCGGGTGCATTCAGCTGAACTTATTCGTGTGTGTTTCAATGTTAAATGATGTACTGAGCTCATGAACCACTGTTAGTCTGTTACAGAGCCTCTTTGTTTGTGAAATTAGTTCTTCCAATGTGTATAAATAATGAGACAGTGTGGACTGAAATTAGCTCTTAGCTGCATTGTGGGGTAACATAACATCCTGTTGGTTTGAGACATGCTTGCCTTCTTAGATTCATTTTTCTGGTTGTGTAACTTGTGTGGATTGAGGTTCTTGGCTTGATGGCAGAATGCCAGAATGAACTCACTTCGCATTCCAGATTTTTGGCAGATGTCCGTAGTAGATGGTGGTGGTCTTGTTGGAGACCTCCTTGGCTTTACTTGAGTTGTGGAGCTGACTAAAGTGACCGGTTTATCCCAGTTCTGTATGCTACTGACATTTCTGTTCAGAAAATGTGTTCTGGTACTCCCCTGCAGAACTTGATATTGCTGCCAATAGTCATAATGAAATTGTCCGTCGATGTTGCTGTCCTCTTTTCCTCTTGGATCTAGCATCTCTACACTGGTCATGACTGAAGTGTCAACAATGTATCTCGCATTTGTGAATTTTGTCCCGCTACTGGGTTAGTTTGGAGATTCTACTTCATCCACCACTCACCTAGTTTCTCAAACTTTCATAGCTTGTTTGACAAGGACGAGGCTCACGGTGTCCTTGCTCCTGGCAAAAGCATCTGCTCAGAACAAAAAACCATGAACATAAGCGCTCATGGGTGATGATGCCTCTGGACTCAACCTGCTGAAATCTCGGCACCATCTCGAAGCATGGTAATCAACTAGGCTCATGTAAACACAAATTACCGATACCAAACAGCTCACGCATAGAACACCACACATACAGAGAACATCACTTTCTGATTACTACTAGGTCAAAAATAACAAAAGAACAAACGGTAATTACAATGAGCAACCCTTCCCTGGAAGCAATGCCTTGAAGGTCTACACTTTGAAGATCGAGTGCAACAGCATCACTGCACTTGTTGAAGATCGAGTGGGTATTGGTTGAATCTTGTGATGGACTGCAGACTAACCCCAGCTAGACCGACCTGCCAGTCAAATTCAAAGCTTGTGGTGGCGCCATCAAGGTCCCCGTGCTGCACATCATTCCTATGTGCAGGACGGCCATGAGTTAATTAAGCAGCCTTGTGAACGCTGCAATCAGGGATGTTGCTTGTGCTTGGAGAAAGATCCTGATGTACCTTGGCGCTACTCTGGATTTCTGATGGTCTCATACTTTTGTGATACCATGAGCAACGATGAGAACTGGAGAAAATAATGACTGGTTATACTTCTGCCACTGACTTGGATTTGTTATGCAAATCTAATGGTCTCCAATTCTACACGCAAGGTAAGAACTAAAGCCATACGGCATATACAATCGAGTATGGCTTGTCACTTGCTGCAGATTATATATGTAACAACTCTTAACCAGAATGTAAGAAAACAAACCTCAGTGCCGGCAATTATGTTATGACTGAGTGGATGGGCTGCACAAGAAAGCACCCTTTCGGATAAAGGAATAAACTTGTTTTCAGCAGGTCGATTTTCTCCGGAGCCTTTTGTGTCCTCCCTGAAACATGGAATACAAAGTGAGAAAACGAGAATGAACATTGTGCATAAACTGGGCTGAAATAAGAGTTTATTTCCAAGGGAACTATTTATTTATTTTGGATCAGCCAAAAAAGCATTGATTGATGAATTGCTGAAACTGTGGAACTTCTCCACATGAGTTCCCAGAAAACAACTATTAGAAGATTAGATTGACAAGTTAGTTGATTGTGTGAATACCAAAGGAAGAGAGAAGGAAAGATCAGCTCACTTGTAGTCCACATGGCATGCAGAGCTTGTATGTGGATGAAAATCCAACACATACATTCCATTATTGGAGGAAGATCCAACTGCATAAATCTGTACAATGTAAACATATGACATGCGTCAAATTCCCTAATGTAGTAATGTGTTCTATATTTTATGTCAAAGAATTGAAATAATGGACATTATGGCTAACATGGTACGCAGGAGTACATCTTTGAGTACTCATGAAATTTTATTCGCCTCAATCTTATTTCATACAGGGTATAATTGTAAGAAAATTCTTGCATGTGCTAAGATTAAGGGTGCCTTATAATATTTTCTTACAGAAGATGTCGGCAGCCAGGTCGCTTTCCGCTTATGTAACACGGAGTCCACACCCTCCCTAATATAATAAACAGCAGAGAACCACAAAACCATTTAGTTATATTTCCTTGGGGAAAGAATTTGGTAATAATTGTAAGTCTTACTAAAAAAAATTATAATGTGGTCAAAGTTTGAAGAAATCCATAGAGCAACACTTACAACCAAGCAGGAGGAGGGCAGTGCAGATGACTCACACTGAACGTGTTAACATTCAGGACTCCAGACCTAACATGGGATGCAGATAAAAGACAAATCACTGAGATGTGGCACATAGTAAGCACACAGACACAGCACATTGCAATTTATACTATAAACTAAAGAATGATGGGTAAGAAACTCTAGAAAGAACAAAGTAACCCTTACTTTTTATGATTACATAATGAAAATTAGTGAGATCTGAGATACTTACCAGCCATCGTCAAGATGGAAAGCCAACTGATATGAGCAACTAGGGTTAAAATCTATAGAAAGAATTTCACTTGAAACAATGTTTGCTTGTTCCTGAAAATAGTTAACGAGGTAAAACTAATGTAAGTATAAGAAATAAATTATATAGCCTTAATATTGTTAGCAATATAAGTTGTGTGAACATAAAAGTGCCTTCATTACAGATGATATGCTCTGGAGCTGATTCCTAGTGATACTTTTTGTGCCTTATGTGAGGATAACAAAAGGAACCCACATTTATTCTTATATATCATTTAATCAAACATAAAATAAATTATTTCAAACATATAGTAATAATGCATCTAATATTGTTTGGTGTCTAACAGATATGTTAGCTCAGTGGATTTGACTACTTTTATTATGTGAGTCACTGTATGCCAATATTTGCATAATAATTCTAACAAGTGGGATGCTTCCACAATCAGACTAGTTGATAGTTCATGCCGCTGGCTTTCATATAGAAACAGTCATTAATACGATGCTATGTGAGGCGTCAATGTGGCCACAAGAATGGAAAGAGAAACATAACTTTCTTTAGCATAACTGCCAATTATGTCAAGTCTATTTATCCTTCCCATACCTTCAGCGATGCAATTTTGCCCAACAACGTTGATATCTTCACTGATGATAATGGTTGAACCTGGACAAAAAAATTGTCAGACTAGAAACAAGGCAAGAAATCCTAGTCCTAGTGTTGCCAACACAGCTATGACATTGCTGCGTAAGAGGTTTACAATAAAGGGCCATTCTTTATGAGAGGGAAATATGGAAGCCCAGCTCCATGGAGCCCTTTATTTTGAAAATTTTGAAAACCATATTTTGAAGCTTCAAAAAATGTGAAAAAAATCCTTGGATGTAGACAATGTTGTATTCTACCAACGTGTAAGATCTCAACTACAAATATCTTGTATTTTGGGCTGCACAAAAATGACAAGTCTTGACATTTGAAATTAGTGAATCGTGAATTTTTTTAAATCTTCCAGAATGTCAGATTTTGTTATTCTTTTGTAGCCTAGAATATGAAATATTTTGATTTGGGATTTTGGTAGAGTAGAACATCGTCTACATCTAGGTTTTTTTCAGATTTTTTTCAAATCTTCCAAATATGTCAGATTTTGTTTTTTTTTTGTAGCCTAGAATATGATTTTCGAATTTTTCATAATAAAGGGCTCCATGGAGCTCGGCCTCCATTTGTGCTTTCCGCATTCTTTGTCTACTACTTTCTCCGTCATATAAATGGCACTAGCATTGTCACAGGTCATGGCATGAAATACAAAATTAATATAAAATTAGATAGATTATCCCTCGCAGTTGCACTTCATAGTGGTACACTACCTATTTCTAACCTTACCTAGCTATTTAACAGGAACATCTTGACAAAAGTGAATTCTACAATTTAGGGTTCAATAGCATATTTTAAGTTTTACCAAGTTTCAGATTCAGTCTCAGATTTATGATTTACCACTAGGGTTCCATGGATAAGGCACATGTATCCTCGCACTGAGAATTTGTTCATTTTTATTCTCTTGCCATCTGGCCACTTATCCCAGTTTACAAGTACTCCCTCCGTCCGGAAAAGGATGTCTTGGATTTGTCCAAATTCAGATGTATGTAGACATGTTTTAGTTTACACATACATCCAAATTTGTACAAATGAAAGACATATATTTCCGGACAGAGGGAGTATATAAAGATGGAAGAATAAAAGTAACTTATGGGATATCATTTGAAAATATCTTAGTAAAAAGTGTCCATTTACGATCAGAGAGAACTAGCTCGCACTACTTGTAAACTACTCCCTCCGTCCCATAATAAGACGTTTTGGCAAGCTAAAATAGCTTGCCAAAACATTTATATTGTAGGATGGAGGGAGTAGCTGACTAGCTCTACCAGACAGCGCATGTGAGAATCTGTAGAAACTTGTTGGTACAGCATATATAAAGTTCACAAACAGAAGTTTGTTCTTTTTTATTCTCAAAACACTGAAATCATCATGTGGTATCAAGTGGCATGACCTTAGATCAAATGAAAAGAAGCAGAACTAGCAAAATATTTATCTGCTGAATGTACCTCATTATGGCTTTGAAAAGCAGCTGAAGCTTTCCCTCCTCGTGTATCCCAAGCATGAATTGTGCCATTTCTAGTTGCAGCAAACACTGTCTGAAAAGATAAACAGTAAGTCCCTATACGGAGTGGTCCAATGTTTATGGCTAGAGTAAACATTGTTGAAGTTAACATAAAGTATAAACTAGATGAACTATTAAAGTTAACAGAAAATGTAAGCCACGTCAATAGAGTTTGGACGACACCATGTTTTGATTGACCATACAGTAGTTGCACCTAGAC
The DNA here is from genome assembly GCA_947311845.1 of Poa pratensis. Taxonomy (NCBI): domain Eukaryota; kingdom Viridiplantae; phylum Streptophyta; class Magnoliopsida; order Poales; family Poaceae; genus Poa; species Poa pratensis. The sequence goes on from CAMZMU010000125.1 coordinate 6,817,697, forward strand.
AGGATATTATAGCTGAGTAATCCAAACAACAAATCAGCAGACTAAGTACATTACAATATAATAGGTGGTGTTTAAAAAGCAAGACAATCTGAAACATAGGTTGGTGACTTGGTGTATAAGAGGACAGCATTAGCAAAGCTAAAGACCTATTGTTCTAGAACATCATGTTCTCAACCTGACAATTAGGAGCGGTGCATACTAATTGTTATAGAACAACAAATACTTAACATGAGAATTAGCATACCCGATTATCTGTATTTAGCTTGACACTTGTAAATTGAGATTCTGGGAGTGCTGTAAGCTCAATACAGTGTGTCTTGCTTAGCCGCCTGTCCCACATGTATACCGCGCCATCAAGCCCAGATGCAAATAGCCTAGATATGGAGAATCATAAGTGCAAAGTTCATGCATAATTTCCAGCAATAGAAGTGTCATTAAGAATACTGGTATCCGGTACATGTATACATAGTGTATGCCTCCTAAAATACAAGTACTGGTAAGGTGGTAGCAATGTTGACAGTACACTTCGTAATTAACACTGATAACCTGGCTTCGCCTGAACCAACATACACCATAAGCAGTGGTAACAACCAACATACACCAAAAGTACATACTCTGTTCTTGGAAACGCATCTCACCCCATCCAGACAAGTAAAAAGTCTATCATCGTGGTAACAACTAATATTAGCACAAGTCTATTAATTTAGCTTCACAACTACTAATATTTATTTAGTATTTCTTTAAGAGACTACAGAGGGTCAAACTATACTTTCCACTTCCTATGAAACGAAGAAGAAACATGCTATTGAGTCAGTTGTCTGCAGAAAGCTTTACATTAATTACATAATAGAAATGTTTTATGATATGCCATATCTCAAATGACATGATGGTGTGAATAAGCACAAAAATGTCATATACCGTGACTTATCCTCTGACGTGAAAGCTAGATCAGTCAAACCCTTCCGGGATTCAGAACAGAGAGCGTGAAATTTGGTCTTCCCTTTCTGTAGAACCTAAAATGCAATAACACAAATTCAGAAGGGTCATGAGGGAAGTTGTGTAAAAATATGAGCAACGTAATCATGGACCTCGACCTACTATAACAAATATCCTTCTAATGGTCTAGAAGTGTAGACATTTGAAAGTAGGTTTTTCTTCAAATATTATCTGGAAACCTTTTCTTTAGCATTGCGTAACTTCGCTTTTAATGATGCGCAGGGAACCCTGTCTAATTATTATATGATTTAGACCAACGGTCAGTGCAGTTTTCTAAACATAGGTGTACCCGTTAGCAGTTTGGATAATTGTACTGTACCAAACAAACTGGGGAAAAGGAATACATATGTGCTACGTAACATAAGCTCAAAACTCCATGGCCATATGTGGTGCCGTTTGGCAGAAACAAAATAGGGAAGGTAACACCAAATATATATTAGCATGATTATTTAGGAACTGAAGAAGGAAGAACTCTATGACTTTGAAATTCAGATGTGAGTCAATATGGAGAAAATATATTTGAAATATCCTTGAGTAACATGTGATGATGTGAAGCATTTGTTAAGGAACAATGCAAAATGGGTACTTACTTCAGTCGGAACAGATGAGACATAACCAATATCATATAGTGAAACTTTGTCACTTTGGCTAGATGAGCAAACAATCTGCATCAGGCATGCTTAAAGCTCAATAATAAAGTTAGATAGAAAACATATAAAGTAAAAAACACTTCATTCAATTCATAACATAAACCTAATTGTAGTCCCTAACTGCCAGTTACACTTAGCAGATAGCATTCCTTGTCGATGTGCTAAAACCACTGACCTCGAATATAGTGAAATAGAAAAATCAATGCTCATACTGACCTCGTCTTGATTTCCTGGATTCCATCGGACAGCACAGAGGGGCATTCGGTTTGATATATGGAGCACATAGTTTGATGAGTCATCTGGCAAACCTATCGATGAAACAGTAAATTGCGAAATATGACAATGACCTGAGATAGTAAATTATGAATAGATCATTTGGTGTGCGACTTCTCCTTATCTCCGAATATGTCCTTGAATATTTGAAAGGTTGTTTTACCAGTACAGCTTCATTCCAACCTTTTTGGTTCGCTAAATGGATTTAGAATTTTTAACTGGATACCAGAATGGTTAACAAGGACACTTTTAATCCAAAGAAGGCACAGAGGTACATCCATAGTACTAGAATCCTTAATCTGGCATCCAAATCACATGTACATGGCCCTATTTTCTCAAAGAAGATAACTTGAACTAGGAGAACATCAGGGTTTCAAAACTATACCATAGTTCTTAGGGAAGTTATTGCTGCATACTTCTTATAGTAAGAACATCCAAATGCCTGATGTATTTTAAAGCAAAATTGCCCAAGATGGCAATCGGTACAATGTATGACCATATGTTCCTGTTGGATCATTTCAATCCTGATCCTATGCAGAACCCAGATCTTATGATCCACCGAACAATGATCTGTAAGGTGTCATCCAACAATTACTCTATGATCCCGATCCTACCAACATAGGTGATCCTAGTAGTAATATAATCCTGAGAACATTATTGAAAGGCATGTGCTTTCAGCATTTTCTAGAAAAGTGAGTCAGGTAAGCTTAACTTACCACGTGATGGGCCATACAAGGAGCAGTATAAAGTCTCAAAGTCATGTACTGTTAAACACCCTGAGAGTGTCACTGATGCAAGGTATACTCCCTGCACAATTAGAAACAAAAGGAAGATGCTTCAATATTTTTTTGTATCACGATCTGACTAAAAATCAGTAGGCATCAATAGACTTTTGGTATACTTATGAATTCCATTCAACTGGTCACTTCATATTGTTTCTTAGAAATTAGAATGGACGCAAGACCATTTGTTCCTTTTTCTAGGTAGAATGGGACATAACTGTCTTCCAAGCAGAATGTTCCGAAATTGATACACCTCTGGTAGCGATATTAAACTAGGAATAATAAATATTTTTATACATTTCAATGCTACCTTTTTATCAAATTCCATTGCTGAAACCCCCTCCCTGCCCAAATACAATAAAAACAACTTTAGTAGCCTATCTAATAAGGACATGTTACTACAAAGTGTGCAATGGAACTGTAGAAGGTGGTCGTAACACTAGTGATTTTGAAATACTCCAGAAAAAAATATTAATACTGACCTCAGTGGATGGTAACACCCAGGAAATGTTGAAGCATTAATCATGTGATTCACCTAAAGGAGCAGCAGTGTAAGAAGATTAGCCAGATAATACACATGAGTCAACACTACAACATACAAAAGCAGCATACTTATCATCATTACATATGTCTCGCACCGTTCCTCGCCTTGTGTGTAGTACTTGTGTTCGAAGATCCTAGTCTTCTCAGGATTAAAAAAATAACAGTTTGCAACATTATTTCCTGAAGTACTAATAGAATAAATTGCTTCAATTTTTAAAAAATGGATGTACCATAGGCAGATAAGCACTACTAAAATTTCTCCATTTTCAGGTACAAAATTCCAAAATTAACACACGGGTTACCAACGTTAATTTCATATCTACAACAGATATAGGATTCTGTGGCACAAAAGTGATGATCTATCTGAACTAGTCTATTGACAGTACTTCCCCACTGTCCAGGATGCTGTCATAAGCACCTAAGAATGTTGGAAAATCATCAGCACAAATTCCGAAACCCAGTGAACAAAAAAAAAGACTGGACATTTGCAGCATCCTGAAAGTGCCAAGTCCCAAATCATTGCGATTTTCTGGTCTACCATAACCCCCCAAAACACACTACAATAGGTAAATAATTGGTTCAAACTCACAATTTTAACAGGAGTTTTAACACTGAGATGGCCATCGCTATTTAAGCTTTGCTCCCACTAAACTACTCTAGCATTGCTTTACCACTAGATTCCCTAAGGATGTCATAAATTAGCCATGCTACGGTTCTGGGGAATTTCAGTTATTTCGGAACACCTGCGCAGTATTTCCAGTCGGAACACACCAATCGAGATACAACCGAAAAAAATAGCATCACTTGTTTCCAAATTTCTACCACCTCGGCGTAGGAATCAAGAAGGCGGCGCGATTCCCGATGCTGGAACCTGGCGTCGATGCGCCCATCCAGCTCAATGGCGATGCGGCTCCACCGGTGCCACCTACGGACCAGAAGGGAGGTCAGAAGAGAGAGGAGGCGGAACAGGGGTGGGGGAGATGTACGGGGTCCGAGGCGGAGCACCTCCGTGGCGGCGGTCGTGGCGCTTCTGGGGCCTCGCCGTCAGAAGGTGGCGCCGCCACGAGGAACTTGTCCATGGCGCCGCCGCCTGGTTAGGGTTCGAGTTCGACAGAATTTTCCCGCCAAAATGATAAGGGGCGGGAGCGTGGCCGTGAAAAGAACAGTCCTACAAACCGCGGGTTTCTCCCGGGCGTCGTCTCTAAAGTCTAGCTCTTGGCGTCAGTTGCATGATCACTCGGTCACTCCGTTCCAAATGTATTTGAAACTGAAACTTTGCCAAAAATATCTCTATATTTAATTTACATTTTGGAACAAAGCTAATACCTCTGTTTCATAATTCTTGTCGTGGTTTTGGTTCATGTAACGGAGATGAGTACATAATTTTTTTTTTTAAAGAGTATGCCAACGGCATACCGTAGCTTTATAGAAGGAGAGCAAACAGATTACAAGATACTGAACCCCCGATGCGAACATCAGGGCCAGCGAACTCCGCACTCACACACTACACTACTCTCTCGCGTCATTGTTGCTCCTTCTCCCTCGAGCTTGCTGCCACATCTGAAGCTCGTCTCCGATCCTGCTCAATAGCTGTGGGACATTGCATTGATCTCGAACGCGACCGAAAACGCGCGCGTTTCTTTGTTTCCACAGCATCCAGGCGACAAGAATGACAAGTGTGTCGAACTGTCTCTTATCTCGTTCCTGAATTCCGTCTCTTGCCTCGAGCCACCAATTCTCAGGGTTGCATCCGGGCTCGGTGCCTGTATCCGCAAGCCAGCTCTAAGCAAACAACCCATCCATATTTCCCTAGCATATACGCACTGCACCAAAACGTGGTCAGTGTTGTCCTCATCCTGGAGACACGTGTAACAGGCATCAGGATGCTCTTGGAGTCCATGCCTCGCCCTCCGATCTGATGTCCACAAACGGTACTTGGTAGCAAGCCAGCCAAACAACTTGCACTTGACCGGCGCATAGGATCGCCATAGAGGCTTGGCGATCACACTCCTCTGCTGCCCGTGGCACAACATGCCATATGTCGACCTCGCTGAGTACATACCCGAACTCGCACCAATCCATCTGAATGTGTCTGCGGCCTGCTCATCCCTCTCTACCGAATTCACCTCGAACCACAGCCTCGTGAACTCGTCAGCCCCTCATCAGACAACTCCTCTGAGATGTCCGAGGCCCAGCTGTTATTAACCATCCCTTGAGCCACAGTTGTTGTATTTCTCCTCCTGGTACTCACCGCAGCGAGAACGTTGGGTGCGATGTCTGAAACCCTGCCCCCATGCACCCATTTATCTGTCCAAAACATCACCTTCTCGCCGTTCCCGACAGTGATCTGAGCCAGGCTGTGAAAAACAGCCAAGGCTTCCTTGTCTCTCCATGCCGGCAACCCCTGCCAAGGCCTGGATGGGTCCGTGCGGCGCAACCACTCCCATCGCACACGCAAGGCCAGGCCCTGCAATCTAAGATCCTTAATGCCTAGTCCTCCGTGCAAAACAGGCCGACACACGGTGTCCCAAGCCACCATGCATTGCCCAGCTGAGACCTCTTTCTTCCCAGCCCAGAAAAAAGCTCTCATCCATCCCTCGATCTCCTCAAGCACACACAACACTAATAAATTACGCGAGTCAAGATTTCAATCTTCAATATTGACGAATTCACCCCAAGCACCTCCTTGTCGGCGAGAATGACACATCATTACTGATAGATGTTCCATCCATAGTGGGTTGGAGACAATTTATGCTCCAGTCTTCACCATATGTCGGGCCTTGTTCGGCTTTTTGGCCCTACTATCATCAACTGTTTTGTTTCCTTTGAAATTTCAAAGTTATATATAGAGTTATATGTTTTGTTAGATATGTTCAGAAGTTTAAAAAAAAACAAGATGACCAAAAGAACAAGTATCATGCCATCGGAATTGGGCTTTGTATCCATCCCTCGCTTCTCGGTGATTTGTGCGGTATCAGTTACTACGATTTTGCCTCACACATGTGCATTCACATTTTTCGTTTATGGTCGTTCTCTCTAGAGATGTCTCTTTCCCACCACTCCCGTGTCGGGGGGCTACCCCCGGGTAGGGTCAAGGCTTGGCATAAAGATGAGTTTAAAGATATGCCGAGGTACGGAAAGGGCCGACCTGCTTGGGCCTGGGAGTGTCCGAGCTTCATCTTGACCTGGAGGATACAAAGGCCGACCTATCTTGGCCCTGAGGGGTCCGAGGTATCCCGTTGGCCTGGGCCGAGGTTCACTGTCCGAGCTATGTTCAGCCGACCTACTACCTCGGTGCTATGGTTTATATGGTGAGTGCAGGAGAAGCTGTTTGAAGGAAGTAATATCCGAGGTGGTTGGATCTTGAGTACAAGACCCGAGGTAGGGAGCGGGAGCAAGACCCGAGCTAACCAAGGCAGGAGGCCGTAGGTCGGGCAGGAGTCAAAGCTCCTGTCACTTCCAGCCGGGTACAAGAGCGCCTGACGCGGGAGCGTCTGTCAAGGAGCCTGGCAGAGGCGTGCCCCGGGTTTGACGGGGCAGCACGTCTCTGACCGCTGACCACGCGAGATCTGGGAAAAGGCTACGAGGTAGCTCTGCCAGGCCACGTCCTGTCTCGGTCAGGGGAGACATGTTAGTTCTGCCGTTAGGCTGCAGGGGATGGGCAGGCCACGTCTTGTCCCTGACAGAGGTACGGTGGTGACCGGTGCAGAGGCATGGCAACAGTGTTCAGCGAGGGGCACAACGGTAACTCGGCTGGCCTATATAGTGGGCTTCACCCCCCTCCTGCTTGAACCCCCGACGGAGAGATCAATCAACAAAAAAAGAGAAAGAGATAAAGAGAGAGAGAAAGGAACCTCGGCTACCCCGGAGACACCTCGGATCTAGCTCGGAGTGCCTTCTTCCTCCCGTGTAGCTCCATCTTTTACCTCAAGTTCTCACCATTGTATCATCATACAGCTCGAGGAGCAGCTTGTACTTGTCACTTTGAGCTATACATTGAGTAGGGTAGTGCTGCAGTAGGGGTGTTACCTCCTCAAGAGGGCCCCGAAGCAGGGTACATCGTGGTGTGCTTTGTGTTCTTGATTTCTTGTTCTCTCGTTCGTGTTCTTGCGGTTTCTTGCGTGTTCTTGCTTGTGCACTTCTTGAGTGCATAAACCCTCCCCGGATTCCCCCAACGACCATTCGGCCCCATCTTAGCCATACCTATGGCATCTGCCGTGATCCCACCACGACATCCCGTTTGCCTCGTTCGTGCTTTCGTTGTCGACTGTTGTCTCTTTTGTTGATAAAGTTGTCGCTCATGCTGCCAAGTCTAATTGACTTTTTTCTCGAAATAGAAATAAAGTTTCAACCTCGCTTTACTAAGAATAGAGTTGCTCAGTTAATTGATGGGAACGGGATTAAAACCACTACAAAAGTACCAATGTCGTCATGCAACACGATCATGTTGGGCAACACAAGCCGACCTGGCCACCCACATGAATCGCACACATGTAGACGAGAAGATAGACCGTCGTCCAGGTCACATCGAGCTTCACTGTCATCACTCCTCCACGAGTTATCGACTCAACAGCAACAACAGACAGCTCCAACTTCAACAACGAGTTTTGGAGGTGAACAATGCAAGGCATGCGCCGACTCAGACTCTGGCACACGTCCACCCTTGACGTGCCATCGTCATCGCAACAATGTCTTCTGACTCCAACCTGAAAGGCGAAACACATTGGACACGCTAGTAAAGCCAATTATGAAAGCCCACATTGCTATCTCCGACCTTGCTTGGCGTCATCATCGTTGCCAAACAAATCGCCACACAAAGAGAACATAGGGAAACCGCTCCCAACATCTTCGCACCGTCCACTGGTCCCTCCAACCGGTGCAAACTCCAAAAGGATGCCCACAAGAGGGAGTGTGATGTATAAATGCTACCAACTAAGGATGGAAATTTGCGTACCCGCATGGGCGGGGTATGGACATAATTTTACACTCATAGGTAGTACCCATACCCTACCAATTAAGTCGTGGGTAGGGCACGGTATAGCCTTATACCGTGGGTATACTCATACCCTACCCGCTATATAGATATGTGGATATTAACACTAGAGCTCCGACATATGCAGCCCGTTATTTGAGTTGAGATGATTGTCATGTACTCATCTATCTGTTCTATCTATTGTTCAGTTGAGATAAAAAAAAACTATCAAATGTGGTATCGATGAATGTAAAAATGTGAATAAATTGTGTACTATTTGATCACCCGTTGGGTACCCGATTGGTATGGGTAACCGTCGGGTACGGGTAAAGTTTCATATCGGGGGTACGGGTATGGATAAATTTGTACGCATTAACTATACGGGTATGGGTATGTTATTACTCTACCCACGCCATACCCTACCCATTGCCATCCTTATTGCTAACGGTCGATCCCCGAGGGGTCCGAGGTTTTTCCTTGGCGTTGCCTCGGAAAGTGGTCCAAGATCATCGCTTCAACGACACCTTCAAAAGGATGCTACGCCCGAGAGTGTCGTCGCCGCCTGCATCGGGCACAAGCCGGAGGCATGGTCTTCACTCGGCCTGACCCCCACAAAGTCCACGTCCTCAACCGGTTGGTCCTCCCAAGTCACCATCGTTGTCACCCGCTCCACCATAAAAAGCCTAGTCATACCCATCGGTGCAGGAGGCGCATCGGCCATATTTGGAGGCAAACACCACCCTGAACCTTGCCACGAAAACGTGTTGAAGCAGAGCCGCGTGGCCAAAGCGCACCGTTGGAGGTTGCCGACGCAGCCACAGAATCATTGCGCATGACCTGCACACCACCAAGGACCTCGATGAAGCCCCACACCGCACCACTCACATTGCCAAGGACCTAGGCGAAGCCCCGCACTACTTTATCACCAGAGGAGGCGCCTCCCACACCGCCCAAAAACCATAGGGTATCATCACGAGAAGGAACATGAGGCCCGCTACCACCTTCCGCGGTGTGGGTTTAGCCTGGCGACGTCATCCGACGCCAAATAGGGACCAAAAGTGGTGGTGGCGCGGGATATCTAGTGTTCCGCCAAAAAGGGGCCCTTTCCCCGAATTGGACTAGAAAGTCTTTTAAAGGTTTTCAAGTCCAATTTATAACTCTTGCTGCCTGTAAAACATCAGCTGCTATTGGCACTAAACGTGGTTTGATGAGGCCATGAGGGTCAACCCGATAATAAGAACAGAACGATGCTTCAGAATTCTGTAGCCAATGACTTCGAGTGAGACCCGAGAGGCGAGAGCAGATCTCTTTTTTTTTTTTTTTTTTTTTGAAACGAGAGAGAGCAGATCTCTTGTACCATAGAGAACTCGCTGTTTCATGACATTTTAAACCATCTCCAACTACGTAAGAACCTGTTATAATTCAGATACATATCCTACAATTTTTTTCTTTGTCAAATTGCCTGAAGCAGTGAAACATTAGTTTTCACGCTAATCATGTGAACGACTGGGAGAGAATCGACTAAGAGAACAATCACAGCACAACAATGCATGACAAGGTGTTACGCTCTGAGCAAATGTAACAACTGAACCACCAAACAAGAAAATGATTCTCTCAAATCTTCTCATAGTATTTGACAGTCACCTCAATAGATATAGGAAGTTAACTAAGAGGGTACAAAGTTCAGAAACAAGCTAGGCAAAATACTTGCACAAACTCAGAAACTTGCAGCTTAGAAGGTCATCTCATGGGGCTTGTCACCGTCCCTGAGAGAGAACCGAGCACTAAGGTAGGTTTTGAGGTCTGGGACAGCCTCGATAGCCTTGATCAACTCAGCATCGATGGCCTTCTGGTCATCCTTCTTGAAGTCAGGCAGATTCTTAGTAGCCTGCAAGTTTGACATAGAAAGACCAGTATTAGAGAAAAGTCTGATAACATAAGCAAAAGTACTGGATCAGACATTGACAACAGAAGCAAATTGTAATTGTCCGTGGACCTACTTCCTTCTCCGTCTCAAAGAGTTCACCCTCGGTCTTCTTAGACTTAGATTTCTTCTCCCTCGCAAAGTACTTGTCATCAAACTTCTCAACCTTAACACCAGAGATGTCAACCTTTGTGGATGTCGCAATGACATACGTCTGGTTGACGCGGCGGACTGGGACTCCATTTATCTTAAAAGGCCCTGAAGAGATCAGCAGCGTTAATAATTATACACGCTAATCTGTAAGCTATACAAAAGGCAAACAACTCAAGGGCATAACTGGTTGGAATCTGATTTGATCATGTAAAATCACATATTCCAAGATCAATGGCTAAGAGACAAACATGCAAGTAGTCCACACTACCAATTCCAAATTCAGTTCAGAACCTGACAACAAAAGAAGAGGACCCTCGGACATAATAATTTGCTACCCTGATTTTAATTTCGAACTTCACAGTAGAAAAAGGCAATGGCAGACTATTTAAATGACAATACATAAGGTTATTTGATGCCCACTAGTAACATTGGTACCAACAGATGCCCCTACAAGCCATATAATCCCCGGAGAAGTAATGTAACTCTACATCAAGCCATGGTTTTTGAGTTGAGCGACTAGTCGCGACTAGTCGACGACTAGTCGATGAGTCGCAATATGAAGTCCGACTCGGCATCTCGACTCGACTAATTGGTTGAGTCGAGCGACTCAATCGACTAATCTCGACTAGTCCAGGTTTTTCAGTCAAAGAACGACTTAAAGTTGCCCAGCCCGTCATATTTTTTCCAATATTGCTTGCCAAGCTCACCCCGTGAAACCTAGATCGCCCCAATTTTTTCCCCGAGACAAAACTGCTTGGACATTGTATGGAGATGCCCAGGTTTGTATTATAGACTATTAATAAGTATATAGTTATATACAATTATACATAAAATATGGTAATTCTATAGTACCTATTGCTAAACTACTCATGTCGACTAGTCGACCATGAGTCTTGACTAGTCAAGACTAGTCAAGAGTCACTACCCCTGAACGACTCGTCGACTCGCCGACTCGAAAACCTTGCATCAAGCTTTTCATGTGCATTCCAGTTGCAGTTCACCTTTCTAAGCACACTCACCAACACAGTCAATACAACGAAGTATTGCACGAAGAAAAAGTAAACAGCCAAAAACTAAACAGTAATATAGTCGATCTGATTTACCCAACAAACAAGCTATAAGTAGATAACAAAACAAGCGAGATCTTAACCACGCAGATAGTTACTTCGAGTAGCTAACCTAGTAGTTGGTTCATCAATAACGCAGACAACTACGCTGCTGGGCTAGAATAAGGCACCAATGAAAACAATAGTAGTGCAGGAGGCAAAAGGGGGTTTACCAGTGATGAGGAGCAGGCCGGACTTCAGCTGCTTGAGGAACACCACGCGCTTCCCCATGTACCTCCCGGCGAGCAGGATCAGCACCGTACCCGGCGTGATGGTGGACCTGCGAGCAACAACCAAATCGATCTCAGACTAAAACTCCGCACGGGCTCGAGAGAGGCAGGGCGCGAGCTACGACGCACCTGAGCTTGGTGGGCTTCGGCTTACGGGTGCTGACGGTGCGTGGCTTGACGTCGTCGGCGGGGTAGAACTTGGGCTCGGCGACGGCGGCGGGCTTCTCGGCCTTGGGGAAGGCTCCGCCGTTCTTGGCCTTGATGGCCCACAGACCGCGGCGGTGGTAGGAGTGCGACCGCGACGCGCGCTTGATGCCCAGCGCCATCTTCGACGTCGGAGCCATTGGGGATCCCTGGGGTCGAGGCGGGTGGGCGCTTCGGCTCGATGAGGGAGGAGGCGGCGCTGGGGAAGAATGGGCGTGCGAGTTTGGTCGCAAGCTTATATGTGTGCAGCAGCGTGGAGCTGGAAACCCTAGATTTCTGGGCTGTGTAGATGGGCTTATTGCCCAGGCCCATACAGCCCGTCTGTGTCAATAGTGACTTGCATAGTCTATGGCCCATTGTAAGAGAAAGATAGCTTTAGTGCAGTCCGATTGGTCGTCAAATGCCCTCTAGAAACAGATTAAAGTTCGATTGTTTTTGTGCTTGTTTACGCAAAATCATCAGTTCATCTTCGATTATTATTCTCAAAATTAAACAAGTTCATCTTCGATCAATCAAATACCTGGCAATAGCTAACGTTTTGCCTTTCATATTGGCCAACATTGTTTGTCTATTATAAACACACCTCGATTCATAAAGATCTGAGCAGAAAGAGGGAATACGATAGTGATTGGTTTATACCTAAGCTTTGCTCATTTGCTTGCAATCATGTTATCAGACACAGAAAAAGGGGCAAATGAATAGACACGATGAAACAAACAGCCAGTAGCAAGGCAGTATCGATGCAACACACTTCGAACACAAGGCGATATGGATACGAGTAACACCAAGATCCAGTTTATGTAAATAATAGCAAGCATGCATACAAGAACTATCACATAATAGTACGCAAAATCCACTGCCTGATGATAGCCAACGCTAGTACAATTCTTTGCTTGACCAGTTCATCGGAACAATCGCACTAGTCTTCCCCTTTCCAAATATCAGCAAATTCATCGGGCTCCAGGTGGTGCGCCTGCTCATGCTGCTTCCTCCTCACCTTGGCCTTCACCTTCTGGACGTACTTCCCTGCCTTCTTTCGCTTCTCTAGTGCCCGGATCTGGTGGGAAATAAACACAAAACGTCATTAAAATACAACCCATGAAGGTACTATGGGAAAACATACATGAACATGCCAGGAACAGCCTTGTGCCAACTGAATCAAATACAGAATAGCATCAGAATCCTGCTGAACAAAAAATTATTTGCCTGGAACCACAACAAGATACCACACTACGTACAACATTAAACTGAACCTTTTTTTTTGCTGGGAGACACTAAACTGTATTGTAAGCATGGAGATCAAAAATTATGAGTTAGGGCCAACCCAAGGAGAACAGAACAGCGGAGTCATGTACAAGGAGTGTATCTGAAAGAGAGAGAATTGTCGGCATGCATTGTCCTTCTAGAACACTTTATTAAACTCGTCTACGTGATAACGGTTCCACCTCAGCGGAGTTTACACCAAAAGTAGCATGGCATTACAGCATTTCAATGTTCAGTCAACTTTCTAAGAGTTAACTGTTTTTAATCACACGAAATTCATAGTATTAACCATTGCTTGATAATGGAAGAGCTAAACCCAGATTATCTTTACAAAGATGTTTACATAAACTGGTGAAAGCATACCTGATTGGGAGACACGTAGAATGGGTTCTCGTACAATGTGGGGCCACCAAAACTACCGCCAAATATTTTGATGGGATTCAAACAGAACCTGGGGCCAACCTACACACAGCAATTCAATTAAAATAATGCTTAGCAACCACGAATTATGTAGCTCACTGTACTTTACCTCAACAAGTGTCATTTTGTCCAGGCCTCCTTTATCAACTTTGTCAATCTCATTGTGGGGTACAGAAATCTGCAGGTATATATCATTTGCTATAATTCAGATGGTGCTAATAACTTGTATGGTTTCGAGAAGCAAAAGCTCATCAAAAACAAAATCCAAACAGAGCAATACATCACCTGGTAATTTCTGAACCAAATGTGGTCATCCACAATGGAGAAGACAAACACATGATCATGAAAAGGTTTTGCCTTTCGATGATCTTTTGGAGTAGCAAAAATCTGCAAATACAGCAATAGGCAATGAATTAGCTCTGAAGTTCTTTGAATAAAAGAAAAGCATGTCTCAATATAATTAATCTGACCCTACAGAACTAATTCCAAACACAATATTGTCACATCACTGATACTGACCTGACAACATCATAAACAACTCTACCTCTGAGTCCACAGAGAGTAATGGAAATACAATATACTTTTTTATCGTACTTGGTTTGTCCATAACTTGGATTTCTAATAACAGAACTAGAGCTTTAAAAGGTGAATCCTTCCTTCAAAGGTTCATATTATACACAATAAAGACCAGTGGTGGATGCAAATATACACATCATAGCAAATGCGCGTATGCTAATAGTAGCACACTGTGCATATAAATGACTTTACGGTGGAACCAAGTTTAATCTCTTGTTCAAAACGCTGATAACATATCCAAAGCAAAATGTAACATGCCAAATCATCCACGTACTTGAGTTATCATTTCCTTCAAGAGCTTCCAATGAGGCTGCTGGTCAAAATTTGATGAAAATGTAAGCAGAGGGCGTGACCCTTTCAGATGGTTACCAGTGAGCTTCAGTTCTTCCATAGTGTGAACTGCACGTTAATGTTACAGGATGGTTGAGCATTAGTGGATGAAGCACCATGTAAAGCAACTGGATAACTAGTATTGGTGTGAGAGTATACCAGCATTGACTAGAAATTTCACTGATGGCCCTGCAGGAGACTTGACCATCCACAGGTAAAGATCTTTCTGTTTTCTGCACTGCAATACACATGAGGTAGATGCTTCAATATAGGAATTTGCAACTCTGGTGCATATTCAAATTGCCTAATTCTGGAATGGCGTCACGGTATGGCAACACATTTTTAAATAGCAAAACAGACAGTGTGGTTTAAAAAGCTCAGTAAACCTGATCAAAGCTAGCGCTTAAAGTTGATTTAGCACCAGACTGGACTAACTTAATCCATGTTAAACGCGGTATGATTTAGCAATGTTTAATGTTCCAATTATGTAGTTCTCCTATCAACGTAAGCAACCTTTAGTGTAAACCATTTCCATCAAGCAAGCAAGCAAGCAGCGAATTTATGTACATGTGTAGTACCTCGAAGAAGAGGCAGCTGGAGCAGCTCCTGAGCTCGACCAGCTCGTTGAGCTGGCCGCCCTTGCTCTGCTTGGACTCCACCTTGCTGTCCTTCTTGGCGTGCGGCAGCAGCGACACCACGTTCTGCATCAGATGCCGGTACCTACATACACACGCCAATCCAATCCCCAGAACGCTTTACACCCTATACAAGCATCCCCAGAGAAGACGGAGCAGAGATGGCGGCAGCGCGCTCACCTGTAGATGATACGGCGGGAGCACGTGATGAGCACCTTCTCCTTGTTCCGGAACGGGGCAGCGCCGTCCTTGGAAGCGGGCTCGGCGTCGGTGTCCGGCTTGTCCTTGAACCCGAAGAGGGTGCGCTCCGGCCGCTCCGGCGCGGAGTCGTCCGGTTTCACTACCGCGGCAGCGGCGGGAGCATCGCGCTTCCGCTTCTTCGCCATGGGGTGGGACGCCGGGGCTTGAGCCGGGAGGCGGTGAGGCGGCGGCGGCGCGGGGGCGGGTGGAAGCTTTGAGAGGGTTTAACAGTTTAGGGTCTTGTCTGCCCAGTCCAGTGCTTATTAGGGCTCGTGTTTTCACGTCTAACGTGGGCCGATCTACAGGCCCAATAGTCCTGATGGGCTTAAACAAAATGGGAGAAGTGCGCCTCTGGGCCCTCTGACGGCAACGGTGGTGCGGTCCGGCGGTCCGGCCGCGGCGGCGCCGGGTCAGGCACTCGATACCCGGCCGCTGGCTGCACGCTCGCGCCGACCAAGCGCCTTTGCCACACTCCTTCCCGCCGCTCCGGTCGCAGATGGATGGAGGCGGAGAGCGCGCTGGAGCCAGAAGTAGGAGGCGGCACTTCGAGGAGGAGGGGTCTGGGCATCGGTGAGTTGCAATCGTACCAGGAGTAGTATTCTGCGATGATTTTTGTACATTGCATTTTGGATGAATTTTGGCGATGATTCCTGGTAGGAGTCCTCAGAAGCCAATTGCCCAGAGACTACAAATTGCACATCATGGAGACCCTGTAGGCCTGTAGTATGAGAGTTGATAATTACTGTATCTATGGTACAGGATTACAACTCTGCATCGAGATCCTAAATGGTTGATAATCTGATTGACTAACATAGTGACTTGAGCATAGCCTGGCTAAAAGTGAGCCTCTGTGACATGGGATTTTGGTACTCCTTCTCAAATAAGTCGACATATCTAGCTTTTCAATCGTATAAACGCGTCAGAACAAAATCTTACCTGCTGGTTCCTAATCCTCCCCCAACACTACATTTCAGTGTTTCTTGCAGCTTCCAGTTTCATCCTTTAATGCTAGCTAGGCAATATACCAAAAATGCACACTGATTCACAAATCACAAAGTAATACATTCATGTCTTAACTCTGGTACTGGACCTAAAAAAGATAATACATGAAGATTGCAGAAAATGTAGCATTATTTGTTTAACTTAGTAACATAGACATACACATTGCTATCATATAGTACTACTTCTTTTTACCTACATTTGAAGGAATCATCACTGATATTTATTATTTGCTGTAGTAACATATATCCTATTCTCAAAAAAAAAAAAATATATCCATTATACTCTTTCTTCACACTGCAACTTACATTTAAAAGCATACTCTTCTATTGGAGTGAACTGATGAAGGAAGATGGGTCAGGAGGTGTGGGTATTGTGACGGATCCATCAAGCATCTGTGTCACTTTCAGCATGGTAGGCCGCATTGCCGGCTCCTCCTGGAGACACCACAATGCCACAGCCACGAAGCGTTCCACCTTCTTTATATTGAAGATTGCGTCGTCATCACCTGTGACTAGCAAGTCAAGCCTCCCACTTCTATAGCAGTCATTTGCCCAGTATGTGAGTATTGCTTGCTCCTCATCTGCTATCTCTAGCTCCACATTTCGCCTGCAACACACAATCTCTAGCAAGATCACCCCAAAACTGTAAATGTCCACCTTGGATGTGATCCCTATGTTTTTGAACCACTCGGGTGCGACGTACCCTCGAGTTCCCCGGATGCCTGTGTTCGTCTGTGTCTGATTTTTCCTGAGCAACTTTGCTAGGCCAAAGTCTGAGATCTTTGCCACGAGATTCTCATCAAGAAGGATGTTTTGGGGCTTTATGTCACAATGGATTATTTGACTGTTGCATTCCTCATGTAAGTACAGCAGGCCTCTTGCCACCCCAAGTGCAACTTGAACGCGGAGATTCCAGGCTGGCCTTGTACCACAAAAAAGGAATCCATTTAGTGAGCCATTGGTCATCAACTCGTAAACCAGAAGCCTCTCTCTTCCTTCACCGCAGAAACCAAGCAACCGCACCAAGTTTCTGTGGAAGGTCCTTCCGATGGTTTGAACCTCAATGGCAAACTCCTTCTCAGTCTCTGGGAGCATCTTGTCAATCCTCTTGACTGCAATACCAGTCCCAAACTCATCCTGCAATTGGCCCTTGTATACGATGCCAGATGCACCACTGCCCAGCTCTTCACGAAATCCATCTGTCGCCTTCTCAATCTCCTTGTATGTGAATGCTCTAAGAGGCAATGCCTCATGATTCATTGATTGTACCTGGTCTGACTTCTTTCGGCTAATAACACAGTAAGATCCAAAGCACAGAATGGAGACGAGGAAAACAATAACAAGGACGGATCCTCCAAGAAGTAGTGAACTTCCTAGTATCCAATACTTCTTTTCTTTCTTCCATGTATTGGAGTTATTGCTCAACTGGGACCCAGGAGTACTAGTCCTGGGAACTTTGAGAAAAACTTTTCCCACTATGTTACCGAACATTCCATTGGACAAGGGGCTCCTCTTTTTCCAACAAGTACTGTTATAGTGCACCGCAGCGACACAAAAGCAATCAGTTAAGCAAAGTTCTTGGCAATAGTCCTCACCCACGGGGTTGTACTTCTCATAGTCGCCAAAAGGCCAATTGACATTGATCATTGGAAGTAGGCTGAATTGTTGCATAGATTCAGTATCATCCAAGTCACAGCTATGTGGAGCAAATTCTGGCTTGCAACCTTTGTACTTCCTCTCATTATCGATGGGTGAGTAGTTCTGTGGGCACTGACAATCCACACTCTTGTTTGGGTTGAAGCTGCAGTAGCTGTTGAAACCACAGACACCACTTCCGATCTCTGCTGGGACAAACTTACAGAAATCTTGTGGGTGATAGTCCATAACTCTCCACTCCGTGTTCAGTCCACTGATCTGTGCTGCCTTCCTGGGGTACACATATTGCCGGAACACGCCATCTGCGTCAAGTGTGGCACGTTTGTAGTAGTCTGCTGGCGAGTCCAGACTTTCTGACGTAATATTGAATGGTTCACCAGAATTTATAGTGTAGTAGATGCGACCAGTGGTGTTGAACACGAGGCTTGAACCATTTCCACCTGTCTTAGAATCCCAGTATGGAGGATCATGGGGGGAACCGGACGGAACAGCCACGGTGTAATACCTTAGGTTGCCATCAATCTCTACGCTAAGGACAAACCTTCCATCTGAGTAGTCGTTGTCCATCAGCCGACTGCGTAGGACGGCCCCTTTAAGCAGCACCTGGGAGGGGAGGATGGTGTCAGTTGGGGATGCAAAGCTTTGCCATTTGATGGAGCCATCTTTGCCATACATCACGAAATTGCCAGTGTCGGCCATGCTGGCATGGTCGACGTTGATCACCCCGGGATTCCATATCAATTCACCGGCAGGGTCCTGGAGCGAAAGCCCGCCACCAGGTGTGAGCTGCAGCTGGGAGCCTGCTGGCACTGTCGTGTTTGTGTGCTCATACCAAACAACAGTTTTGGTGGTGATCTTGTTAAACCAGATGGCGAGGAGGTAGACAGAGGTGTCGGTGTCGAGGGAGCGGAAGCCAAACGCGAAATCACCGGAAGGTGAAATCCATGAGGTGTTTGGGCCTTGAGCAATCAAAGTGGACCCTAATGTGATGTTTTCGGATGCTTGAGCATAGAAGGGAGCCTGGAGCAAGAAGAAGAGGAGTAAGAGCGCCATTGGTGTTCACTACTAAGTTCTTGCTTCTGCTGATGGTTTTATGTACTTACATCGTTGACAAGTATAGCATGCATACATTTGGCGGGGCCTTAGAAGTCTCTTTGGGGTGATGACTCATGAAAAATTAAACCTGGTGTTGAACAATTCAGGCTGGCAGTTTTATATTAAACTTTGCTTGCACATGACATCAAGGAATTGATCAGGAAGTTTCTGCTTGAGCCCGCTAACGTAAGGAGGGCTGCCGTGTCAGGTTTCGATTTGTTACTGTGGCACGACGTGGGGGTCCTGTGAAGACGAAGGTCATTTTCTTGTGTGACCAGCATGGAAGACCTTGACCAGCATGATGGACAAGTTCTCTTTCTTAACAATGACGCTTGCCTGGAAGTAAGACTCGGTCATACTAGTTAATTAATGCTGTGCTTGGTCTTTTCTGCACCTTGCTGGTGTTTTCAGTAGTTCAGTCTACCTGCTCGTGTGGACTTGTTGTTTCTTCGTACATGTTGTTTATATCCATTTCATTCAATGAAAGTAAAGTAGTAGCACTGTGTTTCTTCAGTATCGTTGAACTTTGATTCGGTCAATTATTAACGAGGAAATTTGTGCTCAAGGACGATCACATTTTTCATTTCTTTCTTGTTTGTGTATGCAGTTTCTCGGAATCTTGGTGGAGCATCTCCCTCCGTGTCAGGTTGTGCTTCTTTCTTGTGGCGGGATATGTGGTTTCCTGTTACTCGGTTCCTTCAGGACCAACAGGCCAAGTCAAGACGTTAATCTTTTGATCTGAAAAATGACGGTTGTTTAATACGAGAACGTGAGCAAAAATACTGATGCTCATTTTTTAACTATCGACTCGAAAATAAATGAGATGTGTATGACTTTCTTAAATAGCTTGACCCGAAAACGCGTTTTTAGCCTGGCAACTCAAAATGATTTAATTATGTTATATTGAAAGGAAATGGATATTTTGTTATCCTATATGTTGTGGATGCTTTTTTCCCTTCCTTCTATATTCAAGCAAATTCAATAGGTTGAATAAACACATAAAAGTACTAAGCTCCCTAAAAATAGAGCTCCCTTGTTGCTCCACGTGTCAACTTTCTATTGGTTTAGACCAAGGTAAAAATAATATGTCCATTTAGGTTAATTGAAAACTTATTTTTCTATCTACTACATACAAAGCTACGGTGTTGCCCTTTTTAGAGCATCTTCAATAGCTGCCCTATTTTAGGGTATAACTCTTTTTAGGTTATTTGAGGCCAAAATCTTACTCCAACAGCTGCCCTTGATGTAAATTTTATCATTTTTTATCAAACTAAAAAAAACACCAAGTGCTGCAAATATAAAATAATTGGGTTGTGCTATATAATAGAAAGGCCAGCAGGCGCACGCTAACTTCCAATTGAAGTTTCATGTCGCCCTCAAGCCACTCCTACGGTGACCACCGCCGTCTCTTCTCACATCAATTTGGCCTCGAATCCGACAGTTTCGCCACAACTCTGACCGATTTGGATGCGAATCCACCACCACTATATAGGGGCACCGCAGATCGGGAGGGATTCGGCCTCGAGGGATGCTGGCAGTCGCGCTCCTCCCACACGCAGCCACCATTCCGTATTAGGTCATTTGGGACAAAAAATCTTGCTCCAACAGCTTGATGTAAATTTTCCTATTTTTGTCAAACAAAAAAAAAACAGGTGTTGTAAAATTAAACACTTGTGTTGCTGCTATAAAACAGAAAGGCCAACGCGCGCACGACAACTGGCAGTCGTGATTTTCATGTTGCCCTCACGCCTCTCCTCCGGTGTCCACCGCCGGCTCTTTCCCATCGATTCGGCCTCGAATCTGGCAGCTACGCCACAATTCTGCCGATTGGACCGCGAATTAACCACCACTACTTAAGGGAACCATGGATCGGGAGGGAATCGGCCTCAAGTGTTGTCCTCGCTCTCCTCCCGTGCGCGGCCACCAATGACTCCCTTTTGTAGATCTGGCTAATGAGCCACCCGATCTGCCCTCCTCCCATCCCCTTTCTTACTCCGCCTCCTCCTTCCCTGCAAGCACGAGCACGAGTGACACACAACAGCTCTGCCTCCGGTTGCACCTCAACTAGCCCCGACTTGCACGGATCATCACCAGTTGTGGGGCTCGCCTCGTTAAGAGACTAACAAATCTAAAGTTGTTACGTTTCTCTTATACGGTTTATATTGCAGGTGTTAGACTAATACGTACAGTATATTTCTGAAAACGGTATGAATTTTTGTCTGGTCATGTATGAGACACTAACCTTTACTCAGAAAGAATACCCTCCGGCGCAGCAAATCGCGCCAACCCCTTCTAGTACGAGTCTAATTAGGATCGAGTCTTGTTAGTGTTTTTGTTTTGGGCCTAGCCCAGGTTCTGTCGTCAGCTACTTACTCGGTGTGCCATGTAAACCCTAGACAAGTTTATTCGTGAGTAAAAGTACCAAAAAATCGCCATGGTTTGGCGGCCAACTTCTGTGCATGTTTGAGTTGAAGAACTGATCTGGTTTTTTGTTTTTGTGTCCCTGGCGAGAAGATTGGAGGCGAGTTCGACCTCTAGTTTGCTGCTGATTCCATCAAGGATCATCCAAGCGCTTCCTCTACTCAGAGGGTGTACGTGTAGTTCTGCTTGGTTTGCATCTACAGGTGATAACCCAGCTATTGTTTCTGTTCTACTCCCTCCGTTCCAAATTAATTGACCTCCATTTGTCCAGATACATCCATGTGTGGACAAATGGAAGTCAATTAATTTGGAACGGAGGGAGTACCTGATACTAGTTTATTCACACGCAAGTTGTTAACGAGCTAGTCCTGTCGTTTGTTAATTACTGCTGCTAGTGATGTTGTTGGCTAGTTGAATTACTACTACTGGTTGAGCGTGAGAGAGACGAATTGGAGTATTTCTACAACTAATACTAGAATTGTACCGTGAAAGATCGACCGGACAAACTACGGCTAGCTACGCCGTATCGTCTTGTTATCAGAGCAATGGGGTACATGGGGCAGTCGCATAGGCCCCATGGGGCCCACTTCGGTGGCAGCTGGAGGGGTGTGCCAGGAGGCGGCGGCTAAGGGCCTTGCCCTAGGCCGGCCGACCACCTGGGACCACCAGCAAGGGGCGTGACGGGTAGGGCCCACCTAGGCCCACCCCAGGCGTGGCGCCCTGGGGGCGGTAGCGGCGGCTATGGTTAGGGTTTCCACCTGCCCTAGCTCGACCGGCCCACCCGGCCCACTTGGGGGCGGCGGCGTAAAGGAGGGAGGGGAGCAACCCCTCCTCCAAGTCTCCTCTCCCCTCCACCCTCCCCCCATATAAGGAGAGGACCCCCTCTCCTTTTTTTCCTACACAATTTGTGAAGGGGGTTTGAGATGTCCTCTCCCTAGATCAATTCTCTCTCCCTCTCTCCCATGTATTGGGATTTTCTCCACCTCTTGTACGCCAGTAGTTCCTAGTTCTGGACAACGAAGCGCTGCTGGATTTTGACGGACGGACGTGTGTGAATTTTTTCTGGGTGTGATTAATTCTCCACCTCTTGTACACCCTAAAATAACTAGTTTATAAAATATAACTAAATTAGAAGGCACGAGCAATAACGTGGTCGGAATATGGAATACGTTGAGTAGGGTACGGTTTATTTTTCTGGGCCAGCAAAATAACTGAGTCAAGTTACTTTTGGGAGTATAGACCTGCTTTGATCGGAAGCATCCACGTATTCTGGATATCAAATTTCTTTTCTGCCTAGGCCTGTGTGTAGGGCCCGTTTGACATCAAAATATTTTCTAGGCATTCGACCAACACCATAGTTTATAAAAATGATCCAGTATTAAATATTTTGACGTGTTTGGATGCAGTGATTATTGTGGTTTCAAAAACCGAAATATTGTCCAAACTGCATTTTTTGTTGTATTATCCAAAATTAAGTATCCCCTAGCATGGCGATTAAATACTTCAGATTTCCAGTACTCTAGTTTTAGAAAATCTGGGTTGCCAAACTAGGCCGTAGTCATCGAGTGGAGATTTTTGGCTCTCGGGCTCTCTCCAATATAAAAAATTCGAAAATCATATTTATGTGTTTCAAAAAATTATGAATTTTTTCGAGAGTAGCCAATAGTATATCTCATAAACGTGCATAAAGTATTTAAATATGCATACTTTTGAATCTCAAGTTTTTGTGTAGCCCATACTATAAAGTATTTAAAATTGAAAATTTGCATGTGTCCTACATCAGGATTTTTTTTCATAATTGTTTGAAACTCGTAAATATGATTTTTGATTTTTTTTTAAACGGAGGGAGCAGTGGAGCTAGGGAGCAAAACCAATTTCCGGAAGTCTTCAAACTGGTTCGTGACACGGCTTCGAATCCGAGCAGGAGGGGCAACCCTTCGTGGTGCAACAATAGTCGTTCGGAAGAAGCAGGCGTCTCCAATGTTCGACGTGATTCAGTTGCAGGCGCGGTCCAACATCCGAAAAATCTCGCACCGTGCGGGATCGAAGCAAAATCAGCAGAGCTGCTCGGCCCAGCAGCAAATCAGCGACCGCATGGATCGTGGCCCATACACCAGCACTTGAAAAAAGCAAGAAGCAGAACGAAACACACTCACCCGGGTCGGGAATAATCCCACCTCGCGGAGCGCAGGAGGATGGCGCAGCGCTGGGCTCTACATATACGAGTGGTGGTGGTAGCGGAGAAGGTTGCCTTAAACTAATGAGTAAGGAAAACAAAGCGGTGCGGTGAGAGCCGCTCGCGGTGCGGGGGCAAAACCCGCACGGCTATTTTTGTAGGGGGAAGAGGCTGGCGCGGGTACGGACACTGCTTACTTTGCAGGACTTGCCTGTGCGGGTCTCCCTACCCACCAAACCTGAAACTTAAAATTTACGATGTTCAAATTAAACACGTTTTGGCTCCGTCCCCGTAATTTTTTTTTATGCTCTTCGTCTTTCGAAGTATGACTAAATTTTCCGTTCTTCGTCTTTTGAAGCATCTCTAATGTTGCCATTTTTTACCCATTTCGGATCAATTTTCAAGTTCTCTCTCCAATCAACTACTCACTCCGTTTTTTAATATGATGTTTTAGCATTTGTCCACATTCACATATATGTAGATGTATGTAGACATATTTTAGTGTGTATGTGCACTCTATTAGTATGTATGTAGATAACATGTTGGATAGCTAAAACGTCTTATATTTATGCACGGAGTGAGCACTCAACAAGATAATCGGACAAATAAAAAACCTAACCAGATTACCGATTTACCACTTACCAATAATCAGTTGCCAATAGTCAAGGAGGGTGGACCGATGGAGGGGATAAACGCCACGAGGCCCCTAACTGGCGACTCAACGTCACAGTTGTGTGGTATGCTCTTTGTTGGTCGCCGCTCGCCGTGGGGTCGCCGCTGCTGCTGCCTGTTGGTCCTCGGCAACCGGGTCTGGGGAGATGGAGAAACATTGGGGTTGGGTCGTCGCTCGCCGTCGGGTCCCTGCTGCTGGTCGCCGACAGCCAGGGTTGGGTCGAAGCGTCGGAGGCCGAGGGCGACGGGGGATTCAGGTTGCAGGTTTGGTCGCCGCTCGCTATATGCGCTTGTGCGGGACATCGCTCTCTTTTTGTCACGATGGTATTTGCCTGGTGCGTGGTTATCTAAAAGGCGTAATAGTAAGCTGCAACTGGAGGTGGTGGTGGGTGGGGGTATGCTTTCATTCTTTCCAATTTTGACCTAATACTAGCAAACTACTATCTAGTATTGATACAAAAATTTGGTCACAACTCTCCTCTGAATCGGACATAACCCAGCTTGCATTACGATACCGAGGCAACACTGCACCTTTCGCGGTGGGATTTTACAGGCCCAATTTTGAGTATGTGGAGCGTGATTTGGCTCTGATACCAAATTGTGACGATCCTTGGCTAGCAAGAATAATCACAGTGGTCAGCGATAAGATTTGGGTAGGTGGAGTACAGTGGTGATGAAGACAACAGGTGGGTGAGACACAGACGCAAGAGGTGAGGTTCATAATTTTGATTTCATTCAGCATGACACACCCAGGTATAAGAGTTTCCCTTTTTATTGTATCCCTTTAGCACTTACAAGTGAGGCACACCAGTCCTCCACCGAACAACTTAGAGCAATACGTGACTCGCACAATACTCTCTCTAGCCACTACTAGCTAGTATTGAAAAAATAATGTGGACTGGGGGCCGCGCGCCCCCTCCCCCAACCTCAACATAGCTCCGTGCGTTGACCTTTTATTCTGACACCGAGATGTCACAACCTCCTTACCACCCGACGAAGACACAAAAACTACCTACAACAGGAAATGGGAACCCTCCCATTGGCGAGAGGTCGGAGTCCGACGCTCCTCCAAGGTCTAAAAGGCCATCAGAGGTGGAGTTGTTCGGCGACGTCATCGACGGAGGGGACAAAATCCAGTACGATTTTCACGCCATCAGCCACAACCCATCACTTATTCAACGATTCAAATCATCATCACACCATCGTCGGATTTAGAAGAATTGGAGTCGCGAAAGGAAAGATGTATAGCCAGCTTAAGGTTCAACGACAGTCCCTTTGGATGTCAGTAGAGATGATATCATGCTAGACCCGTAAAAAGTAGCAGCCAATTATGCGGTGCGATTGCCCTTTCTTTTCCTTTAACTCAGTAACTGTAAGTCGATACAAGATCGATCAATTTATCAACCAATTGTTTATGTAAATTGCCACTGTAGCTTTGTCTAGGTTATGTTAACATTGTGCAGCTAAAGTAGGACTCTTCGATGCACTCACTGACCCTCGCACCCAATCGGGCATCATCCTCACCCCCGCACGCGACAAGTAGACCAACAAGGTTCTACAACGCCATAGGGACACCGCCGCGATGCTCCGTTCGATCCTGACCCCTTGTCCTCGCCTACCGCCTCTACGTCTTGCCTCAGATGTCAAGCAAGTCTTTGTAGTAGAGGGTCGCCTATCGTCACTTCGCTCGTGGGCGTGTACGTCATGAGGAAACCAAATAGGTAGGATGGTATTTGACGACGGAGATGGTGGTGCTGAACGAACTAACTCTGTTTTCTCTGTTCAGTTGCATTTGTCTAACTTATTTTGTGTTTCCAACAAATAGTTCAGCTGCAAGCAGTTCAACACAAATCGACAATAGTATTCTAAATACGCGCAACCTATGCGGTTTAACTTTTTTTGCTTGGATCCGGAAGGTCTAGTTAGTCAAAACAACATGGATACAACACTATTATCGGGATTTTGCTGTTGTTGCACTTTTGGTGTTCGGAAAGTAAGTGGTGTGTTTTTCTTTTAACTTTTGTAGTGAAACATGTATAAGAATTAGAATTTAGGTGAAACCAAACACATTTCTAATCTTTGGTGCATCATTATAAACATTTATATGGATCTGAGGTAGTTCATCAAACCTAAAATGTTCGGTACATTTTACATCCATTGCAACGCACAAATATGTTTGCTAGTATTTGATATATTTCTAAATATTGCACAAATTAATATCCATTGAAGTTATGTAATTAAGGAAAAGTATTATTAGTAGTATGATTTTTAGGGACCCAATTCTGGTCCCGAATTTCTTAAGTCCAGGTTTACACCCCTTTTCTAAAAAAAACCAATAATGAGCCACAGGAAAAAACAAAATGAGAATAGAGTTTCCAAGATAAAAATCCAAAACCTGTTTTGTTCGCACGCTCGCACAGGCGGACAGCCCACCTCTCCCTCTCCTCCATCACCACCACAACACGTCGCGGCTTTCCTTCCTCCACCAGCCATCTGCCACAACAGAGATACCTTCCTTCCCAAAAGGTCGAGATCGTGCTCCGAGCCTGACGGCGACGGCGAACCTCACGGACGCCGCCTCCGATCTGAGAGGTGCGCCTCCTCCTCCTCGTCGTCGGAATCTGACCACTCCTCCTCTCCACCATCCCGCACCTTTCCTCGCCCATCCTTTACCCAAGCTCCGATCCGACCCAATGCGGCTATGAAATCGCCGCCGCAGTCTACCGCCGCCGTGCCCTACCGCTGCCTCCGCGCCGTAGCTTAGCGTCACCGCCGACGCTTCGCACCCTTAACCCCTCCGCATCTCACGCGCGTCGCCGCCGCCATCGCCGCTCCCGTTCTACCTCGTCGCGATCTTGGACGTTGGTTTCTCAGGTATGAGCCTGTACAGGAATTATCCAGTGATCACTTTTTAAACCCAAACGAACCTCCACAATTTGGGGTGTGCCAGTGCGCACCTGACAAATCGTGTAGATCCGGCCTTGTTTGATGTCCTCGGTTCGTATTTAAGTTGGATCATGCCAAGACATTACGTTCTACGAATAGCTTCTAGTTCTAGGCATGCTGCAAGTGTTACCCTTAAGACTTATGCAATTAGGATGGAGTGCCAATGATTAGTCTTCTAACTGGAGCAGAACCTGAAATAGTCAGGGTCTGCTATGAACACATGATTATGAAACAGGCGGGATCACACACGTTGATTTCATATGCTTCTAATGGTTATGCTTGTGGTTGATCACTGCAGAAAAAGAAAATGCAGAACACCAGCTTATAAGTGATAGTTATAGGATATTCATCACTTAACGTAGCTTTCAGTACATATGAAATGCTAATTGCTGAAGATAGAATGGTGGGCATTCCACTTCTAGGCTGCTTAGACAATATTGTGTTCTGCTTTATGTTAATTGTGCTTGTGGGAACTTACATTTCCCCCTCTTTTGTTTTATTTATGCAGAAACATTAGAAGAAGCATTCAATCCTTAGTTTTCATTTATCCTCCCCCTCCTGACGGATATTTCGAGAATGCGGAGGTTCAATCCCTTTGGGGGGAAAGTGCAGGCTGGATTGGAAGGCCGCACCATTGATATAAAAAATGTGAAAATCACAGTGCGCAATGCCATTGCACAAGGTGGTTTCTCCTGTGTGTATCTTGCATGTGACGCGGTGCACTCGTCAAAGCAGTATGCGTTGAAGCACATTATTTGCAATGACTCGGAATCGCTTGATCTTGTCATGAAGGAGATCCAGGTGATGAACCTCCTCAAAGGGCATGCCAATGTTGTCACGCTGGTTGCCCATGATGTTTTTGACATGGGCCGCACAAAGGAGGCGTTGCTTGTCATGGAGTTCTGCGAGAAGTCCTTGGTTAGTGCAATGGAGAGCAGAGGTACCGGTTACTATGAGGAGAAGAAGGCACTTTTGATATTCAGAGATGTTTGCAATGCGGTTTTCGCTATGCATGGGCAGTCGCCGCCAATTGCACATAGGTACATGGAATGAGTCATTTACATATATCAAAAATCCATGTTTTATGCCCATTCTATAAGAATGCCTTGTGATAGGCATGTTTATCATGTATCAGTAGTTATGTTTTGCACAGTTATGCTGTTCTGTTTCACTATTTAATTGGTTGATTCAAGTTCAGTTAGTAACTACTGAAGTACTGGTACATTAGTAAACTGACTATCGCTACTTGTTTTCCTGTATTACATCTATATTCTGCCCTATAGTACGGAATGCCTATACCTTTTACCTTGGCTATGTGTGTGTGAAAAAACATCATAGACAAGCAGATCTTACCTGCATATGCATGAATGTGGTGTGAGCGAGGGACTTGCTTTGAAGTTGTTGCAAGCCATTTTTTACATTTTGTCTTGTATTCACCAAGATCTTACATTCTGCCTCCTTTCTTTAGGGATCTGAAAGCTGAAAATGTTCTTCTTGGATTAGATGGTGCATGGAAACTATGTGATTTTGGAAGCACATCAACAAATCACAAATGCTTTGACAAGCCAGAAGATAGGGGGATTGAAGAAGATATCATAAGGAAACATACAACCCCAGCATATAGAGCCCCTGAGGTTACTAAAAAGTTGTCTGCATGATCGTAAACTTTTGTACGGCTCCAGTGATCTTATCTGTGTGTTCATGTTTTTTCAGATGTGGGATCTCTACAGAAGAGAAGTCATTAGTGAGAAAGTTGATATTTGGGTAAGCCTATAATATATGAGCATATGCAGTCTTCATGGTTCGATATACCTGAATAATAAGCAAATTAATGTCATAGCATGTGCTATATTTTCAGATTTAAGTATCATACTAGGTCTATCTACAAAGTTATAACAGAATGCTGAGGTGATTTATATCTGAATAGTAAGTAAACCAATGTCAGAACATAATGGTTAGGTTACCAGATCACAAGTATAGCCTCAGCTGCAAAGTACCTGGATCTTGCACCACATGTCCACATCCAAAGTACGGTGAACTGATTTATAACACTTTATTCCACAGGCCCTGGGATGCCTTCTCTATAGAATATGCTACTTCAAATCTGCGTTTGATGGAGAGTCGAAGTTGCAGGTCCTTAATGGCAATTATCGCATTCCAGAGCAACCTAAGTACAGCACCAGTGTCACAGGGCTGATCAAAGATATGCTGGAAGCCTCTCCAACAGCCAGACCAGATATCACGCAGGTGATTGGACATTCATCTCCATGGTACTAGGTTAGTCATAGACTGCTGCATGTAGTCTTAGGAGTCAAATAAGCATGGTTTTCATTGGCTAATGTTAAAATTTGTCCAATTGACAGGTCTGGTTTCGTGTTAATGAACTACTGCCTCTTGAGTTACAGAAAAGTTTACCTGATGGGGCCTCAGCAGCCATTTCTACGGGCTTGCAAGATGAAGGTGAGTTTTTTTAAATGCTATTTGTAGTGAATACACTTTATGGATCATGTGGGGTTGCTCTTGATTCATAGTAATGGTTAGACTCTGTAAACTTAGACATGTTTGCTTCTGTTGGTAGAAAACTGTAGCGGCGCTTCACTTGCTTTCTGAGTATATTCAATATTTACATTAGTGGTAGTTTTCTAGAGAGTTTGGAGTTAGGAATTTTTTTTAGAGTATATGATATAATTTCCGTTTGTATATTTTGTAACTCTAATGATTGTATTTGAAGGAACATAGATAAAAGGACCTTGGAAAAAAATGCAGTGTTTGCATTACTCCGCATTTGTTATATATTCTGTCATATCAGTACACATTTGTTTTGTAAGATAAAATCAGGAAGTGTCATTAAGAAATTTGCCCTCTAGGATATTTATTTTGGATGAGGCTGAATTTTACATGTCTTCTAATGAAGTAAAAGTTCCCATCTACCATCCTCATAATTAAAGGAACTGCTATTCATAAGTCCGACATCACCTAACTCTAAAATTGTTTGATAAGCGTCCATATAGTTTTTACAGCTGTTGTAGAGGGTACCGTTTAATACGAGAGTTTACATCATTCCATTTAAGAGGGCATCAAGCCATCAATGGTAATGTTTGTATTGATTGTCTTATGAGCTCACTTTATTATTTATGTGGCATCCTATTCCTACCGGGTCAATCAC
The DNA here is from genome assembly GCA_947311845.1 of Poa pratensis. NCBI lineage: Eukaryota > Viridiplantae > Streptophyta > Magnoliopsida > Poales > Poaceae > Poa > Poa pratensis. Next base: position 6,848,127 of record CAMZMU010000125.1, read on the forward strand.
AACATTGTCATGTTTTAGATAGTGCAACACCATGTTCAAAAAGCTCATCTCACCTAACCTTTCTGCATGCCACCTTGCAGCACACAGTGTGCTAGAATGAAGTCTTTAGTATTCTAGTCTGATTGTTTATTCTAAATATTCTCAGAAGAGATAGTACAACTGGTGAATGATCAAGGTTACTGTCTCACTTTACTACCATCTTGTTTCTCCTCTGTAGGTGCTTACAAAAGAACACATGTGGCACCTAAAAGGAACCCTCCTCCTCCGCCTCCAAGAGAACAAACTGACAGTTCATCATCTCATGGAAAAACAAATGCAGGAGATGGACCTTTAGGTGCATTTTGGGTGACAAACATGCACAGGGTTCTCAAGTTGCTGATAGTAGGAATCCTTTGTTTGACGAGGAACCAATTAAACCATCGCCTTCATCAAAGTATAACCAAAGCAGGGTGGATATCAGCAGCAGCACCCCTGGAGACAGGCATGGCCATTCTGGCCAGGCTTTGCGAAATACAACAAGTAACATCGTATCCAGTAATGGACTTATGGGTGGTTCGGATACAAATCTTTTCATGGAACCACAAAGTTCTGTGAAAAATAAAGCATCACAATCACAAAGCAAGACAACATCTGGGAAAGATCCCTTCAACAGTTTTGTTGCAGACTTTGATGCAAACAATCTGCATTCAGGAACTACTGCTACTGGTAAGACGTCCGAGCTTGAAGCTGAAGTGTCCAATCTGAAGGAGCAGTTGAAGAAAACCATACTGGCGAAGGCTGAGATGACAGCCAAGTATGAAAAGCTGTCGGCAATCTGCCGCTCCCAGCGTCAGGAAATCCAAGAGCTGAAGCGCACTGTTGCTGAGACTACACCGGCTCCTTCAAGTAAAGTCAGCTCAAAGATACCAGAATTTGGATCTCAGGTGCATACTCTATTTTTGCATGCTTCCTCTGTATGTATATCTAGTACGACACATTGGTTATCTATGAATATTTCTAGCATCTTACGTTAGACTTATAATCAATGTAGCTAAAGGACAAGATAGAAGGGACGGTGTGGGAGCTTGAGCAAGGAATGCTGGCTGGCAACTCTTCGGTACCCAGCTCCGAGACCAAGACATGGCAGGCGTTCCCTGAGGCAAAAGCTCAGGCCAGGCCAAAGGTCGACCATGCAGCCAATGGGAGGCAAAACCTGACGAGGGACACAAAAGCAGGTCCTTCCCCTGATGCATGGGGTTTCGGCACATCATCGGGTAGTACTGCTGCAGCAGCACAGATTAACAGAACGAGTGCTCAGGGGAGTTCCTCCCAGAGATTCAGCACAGGGGTAGCGAAGAAAGTAGATCAGCCATCAGGATGGGCCGGATTCTAGCTTCTCATCAATCTGTGGCAATCTCAGTTCTCTCGGTTTCTGTTTGCAGACTGTCCTGTGCTACTGCCGATTGCGAAGGATGAAAGGGTTTAAACCGAGTCGTGATTCTTGCCTCCCAAAATTGGTTTAATTTAAGGGTGTTTATAGTTGGTTGAGCCGACCTGGACATCTGTTTTCTGGGTCGTTTGTGCATTACCTTGTTAATAAATCTATATGTTTACAGATGTACATTTGAGTGTACCTTTCACTAGCATGTGGAATCGTGGAAACGTTCCCTTCCACTTGTGCCGTGTATTGATTATCGAAAAAAAAGAGAAAAACGTGTGTTTAGTATGCTGATTACTAGCCTATATATAGCGGTGTTTCATGTGTGCTCCTGTTTGACGCTTGGCCTGATGGCTGAAGCCTTCTTAAGATGGAAGGCTTGCATCGACAGTAGCTTCAGGAACCTGACACGAAGTTCCACCCGGGAGTTGTGGAAGAGGAGCCATCTGCCCAGTTCTAAAAAAATCATGGTCAAACTTGTACGGCGTTGAACATATTATAAGTAAAAATTATGGTCAAACTCCAGCGGAAATTTAAGGACGCCTTATATTATAAGATGATGCAGTTTTTGTAAATAACATTTTCTGTGTTTTTCTTCTTAAAATGGAACGGATAATGCTCCTGTCACGAGAAAGAGAGAGACCACCAAACCAGCCCAAGTATATATACCCTTTTTCTTCTATTTCTACAAGAATACACACGAGTTTGTTGGTAGTACAGTACAGTGCTGCACGGGTTGCATACGGAACAACGCACCCGAGCGGGCAACCTATCCATTCTACTGTGAGCGGATAGCCGGTCTCTCTCTACCTAGGCGAAAGCAATAGCTCAACCTTATTTATTTTTCGCGTGTACGGTACCAGTACTACATAACTCGACTGCTAAACTATAAATGTATTTTTCACCTCGTATAGTACGGTACTAGTACGAGATACATATTTGATGCAGAAAAATTAAATCGTACTAGGACAGGATCAGAAACGGGAGCTTGGTGCAAGAACCAGTACTGGTACTGCATTTCTTCGAAGTGCAGAGATCGGAGCAGTTAATATCAGTTACCCTCGTCCTCCTGGTAGCCTTGGTAGTACGTAGTACAGGAGGCGTCGAAAATGTCAAACAGGATGCCTCGCCAGCGCTAAGTGTCAAATTTCATCCCTACTGGAAAGGGAGCAAAACGAAGTCGCATCGGCACTGCCTTTTTTTTTTTTCTTCTCACCAAGGTTTTGCTCAGAGTTCAGCTATTTTTTCCCTCGGTTCAAATCTATCCTATATATGAAATGAAAGCAATTAGCTAGGGAAGGCAGGTGAAGATATCTCGAGCCCCACAACAAAAAGAATCACACATATAAAAAGTTCCCATAAGTAAGAAAACATGTTAGCCCATGATTGTCTATCCATTCCGGTGCGATGTGCCGGATGTAATATAGAGAAGAAAGATAATACAGTTAGGCCAGATGTTCGAACTAAATAAATAGATACTCCTAAGCTAGTATGGTTTGTTTGCTTGTAGACGATTTGACTCGCCAACAGACACGTATACATCATCGGTACGGTGGATGCAACATCATCATCGATCAATCGCCTTGAGCCGTGGCCATCAACTAGAGATTAGTAGGGAACCACATTTTAGGTAGAGAGCACCACTAGCACCTGATAACCAGGAGCAATTAGCCAATCATCGTCAGACCAAACCAATCAATCATTATGGAAATTAAATAATCCTATGGTTGAGTTTTTTTTTTTTTGAATTTGTATGGTTGAGGGTTTTGGTACTCCTATACTAATGTTTCTTTCAAGCATATCCCGATCCACAAATCCCAAGACTTGGTAACATAGAGAATTCTTATCTCAAGGATTATAAGTTCCAAAGAGAATAGAATAGAGAAGTTGTCCCGCTGAAATATAAAGAAATGCTCCAAGCACAAGTCCACCACGAACATTAGCTTACCACCAAACCAATCAATCATTATGGAAATCAAATAATCTTATGGTTGAGGGTTTTGGTACTAGTGTTTCTTTCAAGCATATCCCGATCCACGAATCACAATACACTTAACAAAGAAAATTTTATTTCAAGGATTATAAGGTCCAAAGAGAATAGAATAAAGAATTTCTCTTGCTGACATGTAAAGAAAAGCTGGAAGCAAAAGTCCACCACGTACACTAGAGTATCTCCATGGGCACCCCGGAAATTTGTCCGCAGCGGCACCCCAAAATGGCCGCACCTATCCATTTTTTTTTATGATTTTCATCAATATGATATTTTCCTATCTATAGTACAATAATAAGTCAAACACAGGAAAATAATATAGTTATTACAACAATTTCAATTCAAATTAAAATCCGGCAAGTTCCACATAACGACACTTGATAATCGAATTAGCGGCCACATGCACGCGTCTAGATCATTTTGCAGTTGATCATGAGTTGTTTCATCACGATTTTGTTGATGCATTGGGAGAAAATCAACAAACTCGGCCGTCATGCCCTACTGTGGCTCGGCAAGAGGTACCTGGTAGTCAAACTACTGATCGAACACCATGTTAAGATTTCGCTCAACACAAATATGCATGATCTCCCACATCTTATCTAGCGACCATGATAAAGAAGGGTATCTGACAACCACAATCCGGGCTTGGAGCACACCAAATGCCCGCTCCACATCTTTCCGGACACTCTTTTCTCGTTGCAAAGTGAGAGTTTGCCACCAACAGGGTTACCGATTGTCTTCACAAATATCGACCAACGAGGATAGATACCATCGGCTAGGTAATACCCCTTTTCGTACTCATTGTCCTTGATCACATAGTTGCACTCGGGAGCTTGGCCATTAGCAAGTCTCGCAAATATCGGAGAGTGTGCAACACATTAATATCATTGTGAGAACCTGTCATCCTAAAAATTGCATGCTAAATCCACAGATTCACAATCTCAAGAACAACACTATATGCTCCAAGATGTCGTCCTTTATACATCTCCTGCCAAGCGAATAGATAATTCTTTCATCTCCAGCGCATGTAATCGATATTCCCAAACATGCTAGGAAATCCTTTCGTTGCACCTTGTGTAATTAGCCGAGTTGTGTCTGCTTCATTTGATGCTTTTAGATGGGTCTCTCCAAACACTGCCACCACCACCTTGCAAAACCTATATGTGGCTTCAAGGGTTGTGGACTCAGAGAGTGTAACAGCCCAAAGTTCGGAAACCTCAAAAAACCCGAGTAAAATTTTCGCTTTTGCATTTCATTCATGCATCATGGCATCATTTGTTCAATTGCTCATGTTGAAACCAAGATTTGGAAAAGCAAATTAAAACAAATGGGAACAAAAGCACTATTTGATTTCAAACAACTTCAACTCTAATGAGTTGTTGGTGACAAAACAACTCAACTAAACTCCCATATTTGTCAAGGGAGTTCCAAGAGCTAAAAACAACATTTTGCAATTGCTCTAAAATTTCTAAAGGAGCAACATTTCTGAAAATTAACAAATGCCCTAATTTTAACTCTAAGAACAAATGTTGTCCAAAACTTTTTATTTCAACTTGCCAATTTTGGTGGTGCTTCTACTTGTTAGTGGGAGGATACCCGAATTTTATCAATTTTTTATAAATTGTTTAAGTACCCTATTAAAATCAAATACAGCTGCTGGTTTTTGTAAAAGAAATAGCCAGGGACCAATCTCTGAGAGAAGTTTTTCTGCCAGGGGTTTTTCGCAATTCTGCTTTCTTCCTCGTCGTTGTAGCGACCGAGCCGCCGTTGCTCGCGCCGCACCAGCTCCTCGAGCTCGCCATGGCCGGGCCCCCTCGCTGCCTTACCCTGCCAGGAGAGCACCCCGGGACAACTCTCTGTTTCCTCCCTCAGTTTTTCTCCCCGTTCCCCTCTTCCTCGTCTCCCTCCGCACGGACGGACCGCGCCGCCGTCGCCGACGCATCGCCGCCGTCTCCGGCCGCCCCAAGCAGCGTGAAGGCCGCCAATCCCCTCGCAGTGTCCTCCTCTACCTCCCTGCCAACGGAATCGAGCCGGGGCGCGAGGAATTGCCGCCGCCGTGCTCGACTTGTTGAACTGCGGCCGAAGCTCCTCCGCGGTCGCCGCGGACGATTACGCCGCCGTCGACCTTCCTCCGGCTTCCCCGACCTCTCCACTGCTCGCGTGGTGAGCTGCTGGCCCGTGCTGGCTTTTCCCCTCTCCCCCTCCCGCGCTAGTTCGCCGTGGTCTCGCCGTGCTCCACGCCGCGGTCGTCATCGCCGTAGTCCTCGCGACGCGTTGACGCGTCCGGTGAAAAATCCGGTTTGCTCCGGGTTCTACTCCGGTTTAGCGAAACGCTACTGGACCGTGAAGTTTTAGCCCGGTCCATAACCGGAATTGGACCGGAAACATTTCCGGAAATAATTTTCTCCCGGTGAAAAATCCGGAAAATTCCGGAATAAATTCCGGAATTCACTACTGATTTTTGAAATTCCTATTTCCTTTTTACCCTTGTATCCCTAAATGATTTAAACTATAGATTGTTGTTAATAAATCATCAAATGGTCATTTCGAAATGGAAAGTGATAAAAATGATAACTTTTTATTGGTGTATCCGAAAAATGCGTATAATACACCAAAATGTCCAGAAAATTGTGATTAAAACTCTAAAATAAATATTATGCATATTTGATCATATTTGAATTACGGTGCTTCTAATAATATGATAATCATAAATTTAAAAGAGAAATCTATAAAAGTAATAACTTTTAATCGGGGCATCCGAAAAATGTGTTCCTTATACCAAAATGTTCAGAAAAGCATGAACTGTCCAAAATCATCATCATCATGCATAATTGATCACAATTACAATAATGTACTTTTAGTAGCATTAGAATCATTAAGTTTAAATATGGGGTTATTCCAAATAATGCAATAAACATAATGGGGACCCCATTTAACTTGTTGCTCTGGTTCAAATGCTTCTAGGGTGTATTTAAAATGTCATATCATCATTCTTGTATGCATTGCACAACTGCCATGTGTTGATTGTTGTTTCTGCTTTCCGGTGTTGTTTGCTCTCCGGTAGATCACGAGTTCGGAGTTGAGCATCATTACTCTGACGAGCAGTTTGACTGCTCCGCTCAACAAGGCAAGCGTAATCCCCCCCTCTGAGCATATCTTATCCTATGTTTCCGCAAATATTTTCTCCACTATAATATTGCATGCGGTTCCAAATGTCAATTTTATTGGATTAGAGTATCCTATAGTTGCATTAAGATTCCGATGCCAATTGCATGTTTCCCCTCCTAATATCCATAGGATGGTATTGTTGGCCGAGATACTTATTATGCTATGTTGATGCTTAGCCATGCTTAGTTAATTGCATAGCTGTACTATGGGTACTACATGTTGGAAACAGGTGATGAGATGTGGATGATGGTGGAGAAATTGTGGTGACGGATAATAAAATGCTTAAAGGTGGGGATGAGAGGCCACTGTGGTTGTGGTGTTTTGTCTCGTTCTCGCCGCCTATGAGCGAGTTCTATACCTCTTGAACCAAGACTGAGCGTGCAACCATGCGTGAGGCCTATGCATTTGCAGGAACCCTCATAGACTAAATAACTCGGGCGGGGCTAGCCAGGGTCCTCTAGTTCGGGCTTCCATTTGCGCGTGCGTGATGATGGTGAGATGAACTGAGATGAGGATTGTGGCGTTTGGAAAATGAGTGGCCACGGGGCACGGTGTCGATGATCCGCTGCTCCGTCCTCACTGATGATCCTGGGTTAGTCCTTAACGAGGGAGAAGTCGACACCGCTCCCACCCAGCCGGCTTTCCGAGGAAGAGAGCTAATTGTACAGGTAATGGGCCGGACGGTACGCGTGGCGAAGGAGCTGGGGCCCCTCGGGACTCCGGGGACTTCCACTTTGTACACCCCTGCAGGGATAAATCTTTTCGAAAAGCCGTGTCCACGGTTATGGACGAACTTGGGAAGTGAAGGTAAGATCATAGAATAACTTTAACAGAATGATTAAAAACTGGGTACTAGAGGTACCACTACAATATTGCAAGGTGAGCTTCCTCGAGGGTAGCTGACATTCTGTTGCATCAACACCGATTGAAAGACTCGATGGTTCAGACCATGATGACTTGGGTGTTACATACTTTTACCTAGATGGCTACTTTCTCTACTTTGTTTGATTTCCTGCCCCCTTAATTTTCTCGCCCCTCTGTACCTCTTGGACTGATGTAAGGAAAAACCTCTGGTTTTTTCTATAAATAGAAAATCATTACCGTAGGGATTTTTCCCTACGGTTTTCCGCTTAAAAAAAAAAAGCTTCCTCGAGGGTGATTCGGGGAGGTGCCTTTGATGAACAGGTACAGTGGTTGGTGTGGTTGTTGATGAGTAAGGTGATGAAAGAAATAGCTACTTCTTACCCCTTTTCAAAATAATCTGATTAGTCGATGCCATGGAGTTATGTCTTTTTAAAATAAAATCAGCTTTATGCAAAACAGCCATGGAACCTTGAAAGCCAATCATCGAGCATATATTAGCTCTTAATCTTGCGAGTTCGTCGAACTCAACGTCGTTTGCTTATTTTCAGGAGAGTACTTCACCGACCTCGAAGGTGGGTTCTTTGTGGACGTCGACGAGTAGTCTGGGGTTCCCAGGTGGCAGCTTGGGACATCCCGGAACAGCTGGCGCTGTGATGTTTATCTGTAGGTGTAACAGCCCAACGTTAAGAACCTGAAAATCTGTATAAATTTTTTTTCCACTTTTTGTTTGCATTGCATCATGGCATACTCATTTAAATTGCTTAAGTAGAATAAAGCAACACTTGAGAATTAAAACAAAGGAAGCAAAACTTCCCAAACCTCCAAACTAAATGCATTGCTTAAAGCTTGAGTTTCCAAATTGTCCAGGAAGTTCCAAGAATGCATGTTATAAATATTTGTCCTGCCAAGCAAGGAAATGAAATCGAGAATCCAAAATTGGTTTAATTCAATTCTATTTTGAAACCAAGTTAAACTTTCCCAAAATTCAAACTAAACTCATGGGGAGCTTCAATATTGTTGTGAGAGTCTCCATGAATATTTTCATAATTTATAAAAATGTGTAAGTGCCTCAATTAAATCCGGGAATAGCTGCTGTTTTGAATTTTGAAAGGAAAAGGACCTCTTTGTAATTCCCGTAGGACCTGTCCGTGATAGAAGAACTTCGGCCAAGGGCCTAATTGCGAAACCTCCATCTCTTCTCTGTAGCGACCGAGCTCACGCTCGAGCTCGCGCCGGACCCTCCCCTCGCTCGCACGACGCGCTGCCCCGGGGCCCCCTTCCTCTGCCTTCGTCTGGGGAGAGAGCAGGCCGCCGAGCCCACCTGTTTCCTCACTCGCTCCCCTCTGCTCGCTCCTCCTTTCTCCTCTCCCATGGCGAACCCGGGCCGCCGCCGTTGACCGCCGCATCGCCGCCGTTCGGGAGTTTCCGCAGCAAATCGACGAGCACCACTCGCTCCGCCGCGCCGCCCGCGACATCCTCGCCGCAGGAATCGAAGAGGGAGGCCGGGAATCGAGCTCACCGTCCCCGTGTTCCTCGCGGCCGTCCGCGGCTCCGCCGCCTGATTCCGCCGCCGGCACGCCTCCTCCGGCCACCCCGTCCTCCCCAACGCGTGCGTGGTGAGCTCCTGCCCACGCTGGCCTTTTCCCCTTCTCCCCTCTCGCGCTCGTTCGCCGTGCTCGTCGCCGTCGCGTCGTGGCCACCGTAGCCGTGCTCCCCGCCGAGTTCAGCTCGCGCCCGGTCAAGGAACCGGCATAGCCGGGCTGGAGGCCGTTGTCCTCGGGCCCATGACCGGCCTGTGGACCGGCCCAAGCCGGGCTGTGAGCCGGGCCTCTCTGATGCCAGGCCGGCCTGCCAGCCGGCCCAACCGGGCTGGAGGCCGGGCAGACTGTTTTTTTTTTGTTGTTGTTCTTTTTCCATTTTCCTCTCCCATCTCGCGCATGATTTCCGCTACCCCCTCACGCCTTTAGGAACATCGTCACCGATGATTCAACGACTTGAGCCATCTCTCTCGAATCCGAGGAAATAACTTTTAATAGTTGTTGAAAATAAAATAACTAAAAGTAAACAATTAAAAGGAGGAAATTCAAAAATTAATAACTTTTTAACCGGACAGCAGAAAATTGTGTTCGATATACCAAAATGTTCAGAAAAATATGAATCACCCAGAACCATCATCATTCATAATTGATCACAATTACAATCTTGCACTTCTAGGAGTAATAAATCACTAAGTAAATGTGGGATACCTCTCTCCCGAGTAAAGTAGGTATCGCCGTACCCCACTCAAAATGGCTAGATAGCTTATGTTAATCTTGGTGCATTTAAATTGGCATGCCATCATGTGCTTGCGCATTGCATTTGTTGAAACAAGTGTGGTGTTTGATTGTTGCTCCTATGTTTTATGCTCGATAGATCAAGCAGCCGGGGATACTCCAAAATACCCCGAGGATCCGTACTATCAGTACTCTGAACAAGGCAAGCGTAATCCCCCCCTCTGAGCATATCTTATCCTATTTTCCGCAATTATTTTCTCCACTATAATATTGCATGCGGTTCTAAATGTCTTTGCCTGGATTAGAGTATCCTACTAGTTGCATTAGAATCCTGTTGCCAATACCTGTTTACCTTCCTATTACCATAGGTTTGTATTGTTGGCCATGGAATACTTACTATGTATGCAAGTGCTTAGCCATGCTTAGTGAAATGCCTAGTTGTACTAGGGATGGTGAATGCTGGAAACAGGTGTTAACTTGTGACAGTGATGTTGATGGTGGAAATTGTGGAGATGGATAATAAAATGCTAAGAAGGTGGGGATGAGAGGCCACATGGAATGTGGTGGGTTGTCTCGTTCTTGCCGCCTAGGTGCGAGTTCTGTACCTCCTGAACCAAGACTGAGCGTGCAACCATGCGTGAGGCCTATGCAATTGCAGGAACCCTCATAGACTAAATAACTCGAGCGGGGCTAGCCAGGGTCCTCTAGTTTGGCTTTCCATTTGCGCGTGCGTGATGGTGTTGAACTGAGATGAGGATGGTGGTGTTAGGAAAATAAGTGGCCGTGGGGCGGGTGTTGTGATCCTGGCAGCCTACTGCCACTGATGATCCTGGAAAGTCCTTAACGAGGGAGAAGTCGACACCGCTCCCACCCAGCCGGCTTTCCAAGGAAGAGAGCTAATGCGCAGGTAATGGGCCGGACGGTACGCGTGGCAAACATTTGTACACCCCTGCAGGGTTAAATCTTTTCGAAAAGCCGTGTCCACGGTTAAGGACGACTTGGGAATGGACGATGATCATAGAATAACTTTAACGGAATGATTAAAAACTGGGTACTAGAGGTACCAATTCACGAATGCAAGGTGACTTCCTCGAGGGTGATTCGGGGAGGTGCCTTTGATGAACAGGTACAATGGTGATGTTGGTGATGTGAGAAAGGTGATCAAAGAAAGAGTTACTTCTTACCCTTTTGAAAATATCTGATTAGTCGATGCCTTTGAGTTGTGTTTTCATAAATAAAATCAGCTTTATGCAAAACAGCCATAAAACTTTGAAAGCCTCATCGAGCATATATAGCTCTTAATCTTGCGAGTTCGTCGAACTCAACGTCGTTTGTTTTGTTTCAGAGGAGGACTTCACCGACCTCGAAGGTGGGTTCTTTGTGGACGTCGACGAGTAGTCTGGGGTTCCCAGGTGGCAGCTTGGGACATCCGGAACAGCTGGCGTTGTGATGTTTATCTGTAGGCCTCTTAGGCCATATTTGGTTCTTGTTGTTTAGAACAACCTAATTCGCTTCCGCTGTTGTAATGTTGGGTCTGTGACCTCTGGTTGTCATTTGCTATCTTTCTCTATATAAGAGTTGAACTATATGATTTGTGTCGTAGAGTCTGTGATGTGCCAGTTGTTCCACAAGTCTTGATCTCTATTATGCTTGATAGTTGTGCCTGTGTTAAGGCATCAATCGGGGTGTTGCGTTGTCTGATGATGTCCAGCAACGCCTGCCAAAGGTTTTGGCCGGGGATTGGTAAACCCGTAACCTCCGGTTGTATCGCTTAACCGGTGACACACAGCATCACTGTATAGCAGTCGGGTCGGGGCGCCACAAGTTGGTATCAGAGCAGTACTGCCTGTAGGAAACCCTTCTACTGGTCGATGTTGAGTCTAGTGTTTGTGAAAATATTTTAACCTAAAAATGAGTTGTGAAAACCATCTTAGGATTCTTTTTACTCCTTATCTGGTTACCCTCTAATCTCGGAGCAATCTTACCTCGATTTGAGTTTAAAGGTTTTACTTCTGTCTGTTACTTCAAAATGATTAGAAACGGGGTGGGTTCGACCTTTAGTGTTATGTGTCCGTTGCTCCCGCTGCGTGCAATCCCAAATCAACTCAGATGTTTCTACCAGTCAATCTTTGATCCTTTCTTTGGGTTTTAACCCACGGACTTGAACATAAGGTCCCGGATTGTGTCAACTAGAGTGTGTTAAGTTGTGATTTCTTAACTCTCACTAGTAGCACATGATGCTGATCTTTGACCCAAGTTCTATCTTGTTGTTTCCTTCTCGCAAAGTATTATCGTCCCTAGTCTGTGTACTTGTGTAGACGCTAATGCTATTGTTCGACCATTCGGAGAAAGATACTAACCGTGTCATTGTCAAATCTCCAGAATGGCTCGAGGAGGTCGTGGAGGCCGTGGTGGTCGCGGTAACCACAATGATGATGAGGATGATCTGCCGCCACCACCCTCGATGGCTCAGTCTTGATGGCCATTGAGGAGAACCGTGGGCGCAATGAGCGCTTGCTTGAGCAGTTGGTGCAGCAGAATGCACGGAGGAACGAGTGCAACACTCTCACTGAGTTCCTGCGCTCGCAGCCACCCACTTTGCTGATGCTAAGGAGCCACTGGAAGCTGATGATTGGCTTCGTGCTTTGGAGCGCAAGTTCTCCGCGCTGCATGTCCCATTGGCTGAGCAAGTCAACTTTGCCACCTATCTCTTGGTTGGTGCTGCTGGCTGTTGGTGGGAAAGCCATGTGGCTTTGTTTCCAGCCAACCATGTCTTCACTGGGCTGATTTCCGCACTGCCTTCCGTGCGGAGTACATTCCCCAGCCGATCATGGACTTGAAGAGGAGGGAGTTCCTGGATTTGCAACAGGGACGGATGGACCTCCGCACTTATGGTCGTGAGTTCAACCATCTCTCTCGTTACGCCCCAAGGGACGTGACCAATGATGCTGACAAGCAAGAGCTGTTCCGCAAGGGTCTGAATCCGCAGCTCCGCTATGAGTATTGCCCTTCAGGTTCCAGACCTATCAGGAGCTGTTCAACCAGGCTTTCACTCTTGAGCAAGGAAGAAAGGAACTTGAAGCTTCCAAGAGGCCCGCACATGGGGATCACCAGAGTTCCTCGGGTTCTGAGAGCAAGAAGCGCAGGGTGTTTGTCCCTACAGCGCCGTACCTCGTGCTCCTTCATGCCGAGAGCAGCAGGATATAGGCCACCTCCTCCGCGCCCCACTACTTCGACACTTGGGGTAGGCGGAAGTGGGTACCGTCCTATGCTACCTGCTCCACCTGGAGTCACTTGCTACACCTGTGGCCAGGCTGGCCACTCCAGGGAGTGCCCCCAGAAGGCACCTCTCGCGATAACTCCTGCACGAGCCCCTGCCACTCCAACTGGCAAGGCTGGACCTATTGTGCGTGGTCGCCTGAACCACATCTCTGTTGAAGAAGCTGAAGAGACCCCGGCGTTCTATGGGTGAGTTACGAATCAACGGCAATACAGCTACAGTTTTGTTTGATTCTGGAGCATCGCATTCATTCATATCCATAGCTTTTGCAAAAGACCACAACATACCGTTCGAGAAAATGAGACCCTTGGTGATCGCTACTCCTGGTTCCAAATGGCAAACCGATGGGTTACTCCTGAGGTCCAGATTAATATAGGTTCCTTGTCTTCCTTATGCCTTGGTAGCTCTGAAGTCCAAAGGCATTGATGTCATATGGGCATGAACTGGCTAGCCAAATACCAGGCTAATCTCGACTGTGCTGCCAAGACCATTACTGTGACCGCTCCTTCCGGTGACATTGTGAAGTATTGGCCTGCAACATCAATACCTCCGTCCGCCATCGTACCCAAGTCACCTGAGATTCTCCTTTGCTTTATGGAAGGCGAATCCCCTCCTGAAATCCAGGACATACACGTGGTGTGTGACTTCCCGGATGTGTTCCCGGAAGAATTGCCTGGCATGCCTCCTGACCGAAGTGTGGAGTTTGTCATAGAGCTACTCCCGGTACCGCTCCAATTTCCAAGAAGCCCTACCGTATGCCGGTGGAAGAGTTGGCTCTGTTGAAAGAGCAAATTGATCAGCTGTTAGCAAAGGATTCATCCAGCCTAGCAGTTCACCTTGGGGTTGTCCGGTACTCTTTGTCAAGAAGAGGGATTCTACCGTGCCTCGTCTAGTCTCTGACTATCGACCGTTGAATGCGGTGACAATCAAGAACAAGTATCCTATTCCTCGCATCAATGATCTGTTGGATCAGTTAGCTGGTGCAACGTATTCTCCAAGATGGATCTGAGGTCAGGCTACCATCAGATAAAAATCAGAAAGGAGGATATTCCAAAGACGGCATTTGTTACTCGTTATGGCTCATATGAGTATACCGTCATGTCCTTTGGTCTCACAAATGCCCCGCTACTTTCATGAGGCTCATGAACTCCATTTTCATGGATTATCTTGATAAGTTTGTCGTCATTTACATCGATGACATCCTCATCTATTCCAAAACCAATGAAGAGCATGAGGAACATCTTCGTTTGGTTCTGACAAGACTTCGAGAACACCGTCTCTATGCCAAGTTCTCCAAGTGTGAGTTTTGGTTGGATAAACTTGTCTTCCTTGGTCATGTAATCGCAATGGTGTGGAAGTCATCCCGACAAATTCAGCTATTCTGGATTGGAAAACTCCAATGTCAGTCAAGGACATTCGTAGCTTTCTCGGATTGGCGGGTTACTACCGCCGATTCATCGAAGGTTTCTCCAAATAGCCAAGGCATGACTGACCTTCTCAAGAAGGATAAAAGTTCGTATGGACGCCGAAGCTGAAGAGAGCTTCCAAGCCTGAAAGCCAAGCTCACGTCCGCTCCTGTGCTTGTCCTGCCGGACACAAGCAAGGATTTCGTCGTCTTCTGTGACGCCTCTCTACAAGGTTTGGGCTGTGTGCTAATGCAAGATGGCCATGTGGTGGCATGCTTCTCGCCAACTTAAGCCGCATGAGCTCAACTACCCAACTCATGATCTAGAGCTTGCCGCTGTGGTCTATGCTTTGAAGCAATGGAGACCATACCTGTTTGGTAACCGTTGCGAGATCTTCTCGGATCACAAGAGTCTGAAGTACCTCTTCACCCAGCCGGATTTAAATCTCAGGCAAAGGCGTTGGTTGGAGTTAATCACGGACTACAATGTGAGTCTGAACTATCAACCCGGCAAAGCAAACGTCGTGGCTGACGCGCTAAGTCGGAAGTCCTATTGCAACAATCTGATGATTGAAAAGCCCAACCTCCCTTCATGAAGAGTTCGCCCGTTTGAACTTGGAAATGGTTCCCTCCGGCTATCTAGCAAATCTGGAGATCAAATCTACTCTTGTAGACCAGATTAAGGATGCTCAGAAGCGTGACAAGGGTATTCTGAAAATCAAGGACAATTGCTAGTGGGAAGGCAAATGCTTCTGTCGATGAATCCGGAGTTGTTTATTTCGGTGACCGTCTAGTGGTACCCAAGAAGCGGAAATTGAGAGAGCTGATCCTCAGAGCTCATGATACACCTCTCTCTATCCATCCCGGTAGTACCAAGATGTACCAAGACCTTCGACCACAATTCTGGTGGACCGTATGAAACGGGAAATCGCCAAGTTTGTTGCTGAATGCGACACCTGTCGTCGGGTAAAGCTGAACATCAAAGACCTCCTGGTACTCTTCGCCCTATTGCAGTCCCGAGTGGAAATGGGATGAAATTGGTATGGACTTCATCACCGGTTTCCCAGATCTCAAAAGGGCAACAATGCAATCTGGGTAATCATTGATCGTCTTCCAAGGTTGCCACTTCCTACCAGTCCGTGATGATATACGTGCAAGTCAACTTGCTGAGTTATATTTGGCTCGTATTGTTCCATTGCACGGGGTCCCTTTGAGGATCATATCGGACCGTGGAAGTATCTTCGTCTCCAAGTTCTGGCAGAGTTTCCAAACTGCTATGGGGTCCCGTCTCAACTTCAGTACCGCTTACCACCCCAACTGATGGTCAGACTGAAAGAGTGAACCAAGTTTGGAAGACATGCTTCGGGCATGTGTCATCTCTTTTGGCCAAGGTTGGGAAAAGTATCTCCCTTTCGCGGAGTTCTCCTACAACAATAGCTATCAAGCTAGTCTGGGCATGGCTCCATTCGAGGCTCTATATGGAAGAAAATGCCGTACTCCTCTAAATTGGTCCGAGACCGGAGAGAGAGCCTCTTTGGTCCAGATATTATCAATGAAGCTGAGGAGAAGGTCAGAATCATAAGAGAGAATCTGAAATTGCTCAGTCAAGGCAGAAGAGCTACTATGACAAGCACCATCAGGAGATTCACTATGAAATTGGTGATAAAGCTTATCTCCGTGTCTCTCCCCTTCGAGGCGTTCGCCGCTTCGGAATAAAAGGAAAATTGGCACCTCGCTATGTTGGCCCTTTCACCGTCCTGGAAAAGCGAGGAGATCTTTCTTATAAGTTGGAGTTGCCGGTCAAATTTCCAAATGTGCATGATGTGTTCCATGTCTCCCAACTTCGCCGGTGTTTCAAAGATCCTATCCATGGAGTCAATCATGAGGAGCTAGACCTACAAGAAGACCTCACTTATCGTGAGCATCCTATCCGTGTCTTGGATGAAGCCGAAAGGAAGACTCGTAACAAGACCACCAAGTTTCTCAAGATTCAATGGTCTCACCATTCGAGGAAGAAGCAACTTGGGAAAGAGAGTCTAGTCTTCGGAGGAGTATCCCGACTTCTTTCCGCAACCTTAGAATCTCGGGACGAGATTCCTGTAAGGGGGGTAGAATTGTAACAGCCCAACGTTAAGAACCTGAAAATCTGTATAAATTTTTTTTCCACTTTTTGTTTGCATTGCATCATGGCATACTCATTTAAATTGCTTAAGTAGAATAAAGCAACACTTGAGAATTAAAACAAAGGAAGCAAAACTTCCTAAACCTCCAAACTAAATGCATTGCTTAAAGCTTGAGTTTCCAAATTGTCCAGGAAGTTCCAAGAATGCATGTTATAAATATTTGTCCTGCCAAGCAAGGAAATGAAATCGAGAATCCAAAATTGGTTTAATTCAATTCTATTTTGAAACCAAGTTAAACTTTCCCAAAATTCAAACTAAACTCATGGGGAGCTTCAATATTGTTGTGAGAGTCTCCATGAATATTTTCATAATTTATAAAAATGTGTAAGTGCCTCAATTAAATCCGGGAATAGCTGCTGTTTTGAATTTTGAAAGGAAAAGGACCTCTTTGTAATTCCCGTAGGACCTGTCCGTGATAGAAGAACTTCGGCCAAGGGCCTAATTGCGAAACCTCCATCTCTTCTCTGTAGCGACCGAGCTCACGCTCGAGCTCGCGCCGGACCCTCCCCTCGCTCGCACGACGCGCTGCCCCGGGGCCCCCTTCCTCTGCCTTCGTCTGGGGAGAGAGCAGGCCGCCGAGCCCACCTGTTTCCTCACTCGCTCCCCTCTGCTCGCTCCTCCTTTCTCCTCTCCCATGGCGAACCCGGGCCGCCGCCGTTGACCGCCGCATCGCCGCCGTTCGGGAGTTTCCGCAGCAAATCGACGAGCACCACTCGCTCCGCCGCGCCGCCCGCGACATCCTCGCCGCAGGAATCGAAGAGGGAGGCCGGGAATCGAGCTCACCGTCCCCGTGTTCCTCGCGGCCGTCCGCGGCTCCGCCGCCTGATTCCGCCGCCGGCACGCCTCCTCCGGCCACCCCGTCCTCCCCAACGCGTGCGTGGTGAGCTCCTGCCCACGCTGGCCTTTTCCCCTTCTCCCCTCTCGCGCTCGTTCGCCGTGCTCGTCGCCGTCGCGTCGTGGCCACCGTAGCCGTGCTCCCCGCCGAGTTCAGCTCGCGCCCGGTCAAGGAACCGGCATAGCCGGGCTGGAGGCCGTTGTCCTCGGGCCCATGACCGGCCTGTGGACCGGCCCAAGCCGGGCTGTGAGCCGGGCCTCTCTGATGCCAGGCCGGCCTGCCAGCCGGCCCAACCGGGCTGGAGGCCGGGCAGACTGTTTTTTTTTTGTTGTTGTTGTTCTTTTTCCATTTTCCTCTCCCATCTCGCGCATGATTTCCGCTACCCCCTCACGCCTTTAGGAACATCGTCACCGATGATTCAACGACTTGAGCCATCTCTCTCGAATCCGAGGAAATAACTTTTAATAGTTGTTGAAAATAAAATAACTAAAAGTAAACAATTAAAAGGAGGAAATTCAAAAATTAATAACTTTTTAACCGGACAGCAGAAAATTGTGTTCGATATACCAAAATGTTCAGAAAAATATGAATCACCCAGAATCATCATCATTCATAATTGATCACAATTACAATCTTGCACTTCTAGGAGTAATAAATCACTAAGTAAATGTGGGATACCTCTCTCCCGAGTAAAGTAGGTATCGCCGTACCCCACTCAAAATGGCTAGATAGCTTATGTTAATCTTGGTGCATTTAAATTGGCATGCCATCATGTGCTTGCGCATTGCATTTGTTGAAACAAGTGTGGTGTTTGATTGTTGCTCCTATGTTTTATGCTCGATAGATCAAGCAGCCGGGGATACTCCAAAATACCCCGAGGATCCGTACTATCAGTACTCTGAACAAGGCAAGCGTAATCCCCCCCTCTGAGCATATCTTATCCTATTTTCCGCAATTATTTTCTCCACTATAATATTGCATGCGGTTCTAAATGTCTTTGCCTGGATTAGAGTATCCTACTAGTTGCATTAGAATCCTGTTGCCAATACCTGTTCTACCTTCCTATTACCATAGGTTTGTATTGTTGGCCATGGAATACTTACTATGTTATGCAAGTGCTTAGCCATGCTTAGTGAAATGCCTAGTTGTACTAGGGATGGTGAATGCTGGAAACAGGTGTTAACTTGTGACAGTGATGTTGATGGTGGGAAATTGTGGAGATGGATAATAAAATGCTAAGAAGGTGGGGATGAGAGGCCACATGGAATGTGGTGGGTTGTCTCGTTCTTGCCGCCTAGGTACGAGTTCTGTACCTCCTGAACCAAGACTGAGCGTGCAACCATGCGTGAGGCCTATGCAATTGCAGGAACCCTCATAGACTAAATAACTCGAGCGGGGCTAGCCAGGGTCCTCTAGTTTGGCTTTCCATTTGCGCGTGCGTGATGGTGTTGAACCGAGATGAGGATGGTGGTGTTAGGAAAATAAGTGGCCGTGGGGCGGGGTGTTGTGATCCTGGCAGCCCTACTGCCACTGATGATCCTGGAAAGTCCTTAACGAGGGAGAAGTCGACACCGCTCCCACCCAGCCGGCTTTCCAAGGAAGAGAGCTAATGCGCAGGTAATGGGCCGGACGGTACGCGTGGCAAACATTTGTACACCCCTGCAGGGTTAAATCTTTTCGAAAAGCCGTGTCCACGGTTAAGGACGACTTGGGAATGGACGATGATCATAGAATAACTTTAACGGAATGATTAAAAACTGGGTACTAGAGGTACCAATTTCACGAATGCAAGGTTGACTTCCTCGAGGGTGATTCGGGGAGGTGCCTTTGATGAACAGGTAAAATGGTGATGTTGGTGATGTCGAGAAAGTGATCTCAAGAGAAAGAGTTACTTCTTACCCCTTTTCAAAATAATCTGATTAGTCGATGCCTTTGAGTTGTGTTTTCTTAAATAAAATCAGCTTTATGCAAAAGAGCCATAAAACTTTGAAAGCCTCATCGAGCATATTATAGCTCTTTAATCTTGCGAGTTCGTCGAACTCAACGTCTTTGTTTTTGTTTCAGAGGAGGACTTCACCGACTACGAAGGTGGGTTCTTTGTGGACGTCGACGAATAGTCTGGGGTTCCCAGGTGGCAGCTTGGGACATTCCGGAACAGCTGGCGTTGTGATGTTTATCTGTAGGCCTCTTAGGCCATAATTTGGTTCTTGTTGTTTAGAACAACACACTTCGCTTCCGCATGTTGTAATGTTGGGTCTGTGACCTCTGTTTGTCTTTTGCTATCTTTCTCTGTATAAGAGTTGAACTATATGATTTGTGTCGTAGAGTCTGTGATGTGCCAGTTGTTCCACAAGTCTTGATCTTACTATTATGCTTTGATAGTTGTGCCTGTGTTAAGGCATCAATCGGGGTGTTGCGTTGTCTGGAGTGAGGTGTACCTAGCAACGCCTGCCAAAGGTTTTGGCCGGGGATTGGTAAACCCGTAACCTCCGGTTGTATCGCTTAACCGGTGACACACAGCATCACTGTATAGCAGTCGGGTCGGGGCGCCACAGTAGGCCTCTTAGGCCATATGATGGATCTTGTTGTTTAGAACAACCTAATTCGCTTCCGCATGTTGTAATGTTGGGTCTGTGACCTCTGGTTGTCATTTGCTATCTTTCTCTATTATAAGAGTTGAACTATATGATTTGTGTCGTAGAGTCTGTGATGTGCCAGTTGTTCCACAAGTCTTGGTCTCTCTATTATGCATTGAGGGTTGTGCCTGTGTTAAGGCATCAATCGGGGTGTTGCGTTGCCGATGATCCATTCTGAGCAACGCTTGCCAAAGGTTTTGGCCGGGGATTGGTAAACCCGTAACCTCCGGTTGTATCGCTTAACCGGTGACACGCAACATCACTGTATAACAGTCAGGTCAGGGCGCCACAGAGAGTTAGTCATCCAATGAATCATGAGCTCCAATGCAAGACACCGTATAGCACCAGTGCATTTCTGAATTGATGAGAATCCAAAAAGCCCGGTATAATCTTATTTTAGCTTGAAATAGTCATCATAATCTCGAACACCATGAACGATTTTCATGATAAACTTCCTTCTTCATCCTAAAGTGCCGGCAAAAATCATGAGCATTGTTTGCTAGTTTCTGCGAAAAATAGTCGTGGAACAGCAGCACATGACCCACTGTACTTAGACGGTTCTTGTTTGATAGCCAGGATGTGTTGGATCGTCCGTGTTGTGGAGTGGCGTCTAAGCTCAGCTTGCGTCGCTAAAATAACGGCGAGAACCATTTGATTCTCTACCTCGTCACCTACAAGGTCGATGTCCTCTTCTATCATTTGGTGAAACATGATCTCATTGTCGTTATCCATAGCCTACTGAATAACAATAAAGCAATGAATCAACAATCAATCAAATAAACTACTTGACAAACAGTCGAACACTTTGCGTGGCACACGGTACTGAGGAAATGGCGGCGCCGACAAAACGTGCTATGGCGGGGCAAAACGAGGACAGAGAGCGGCGGCGAGTCGGCCTACATGGTCGATGCGGATTCTCGATGGTGAGTTGATGGCAAGGGTGTGGCGACAGGGGCGTATCCAGTGGGGGTGCCATGGGTGCCATGGCACTCCCTAATAAATGTAGAAATTTATGTAGATACTAATATTTGGACTAATTTTTGCTAAATGCAGCTACTATTTGGAGTAATTGTTGCTAAATGCTAAGTATAATAGGGAAGTTTTAAGCTTGGCACCCCCATCAATTTTGTTCTAGATCCGCCACTGTGTGGCGACGATGGTGTGAATCGGAGGCGAGAGAAAACTGGAGGACGAGGTGGGGGTGCGGTGAATGACCACCGGCCTCTACGGCTTCGTGCCTATGACAAGGGTCGCTGCTTGTCCAGGCATCGTCCGACGCCTCCAAGCAGGCCTCCCAATTTGAGGGTGCCGTTGGAGATACTCTTAGGGGTTGGGCACTTTGGGGTGATAGTGGAGATGCTATTAGCTTATCACCAACTAGAGCATCTTAAGTGGCTCATCTAAATTTGATCCTCTGTATCTCCCTATAGAATATCATCTAAAAAAATAAAAAAAATTAGCATGTCGTGTGGTGTGACCGTGTGAGCATCATGTGCGGTGCACTAGCCGTTTTTCCTTAGCTGCAGTCAGCATTTTGAGCTGTGACCAGATATGGCAGCGTCTGCAGGGAAAACAGTGACCCAAAATCTCGACATTGACTTCTACTGCCGCCGATCGATCACCCACTCTCTGCACGCGCCCCAAGGAACGGCACATGCATACTCTGTCGATATGGAATGGCCGAAAGGTAACTGTGCTGTAATTATGGAACACTGTTAAAACAACGTATTACTACACCACACCACCACTATGCCTAGTAGCGTCACTGCTCGCGGCGTTACAGTTGTCACATGCCATGGCCAGTGTGAAACCGAGAAACCTTTCTTGATTCTTCTGGGTGCCACGCCATGGAGAGAGAGGGAGACTTTCGCCATTAAGTTACAGTAGGGCTGGTCGGTGCCTGGGCTGCCAAGCTCCAAAGGGAATGCACACCTCTTCATTTCTTTTCACAGGGAAAGGCAAGCAGCAGCGCTAGCAGCCAGCCAACCCTACCAAACAATCAAACAGAGCCAGCAAAAGAGCCTGACATCATCATAAGATAGAGAGGAAAGCATCCACCACCGCCAGCAGGGGCCCGCCGGCGTTCAGCAAGCAACGTTTCCTCCACTAACACACGGTGCACCGAGAGAGCAAGAATGATGATGAACCGACGGATTAATTAAGTTCCATATAGAACACGCACGCCTTAACCACCCGATTCATTAAAGCTTTCTAGTAGTATAACAAACGCACCGCACGTGGAAGTGGAATCCCCTGTTTCGCCTCCGTCTTCTTCTTCCTCTTCCTCTACCGGACAGACAGACAGGGTCCGCCATTATTGCCGCCCTTCCACACGCGTGCATGACCATCATCACACGAGGGCCGTGAGCGTGAGCAGCGTCATTTATACACTCGGCCGTGAGCAGCAACAGCCGCCACAAGACAACACACAGAGAGAGCCAAGCCAAGCGAGTAACAGCCTAACAGGGAGAGGGAGCCGGCAAGAGGAGAGAGAGAGGAAGAGGCTGGTGGTCGATCTCTCGTCCGTCCGAGCGATGGAGCAGTACGAGGTGGTGAAGCAGATCGGCCGGGGCGCCTACGGCACCGCCTACCTCGTCCTCCACAGGGACGAGAAGAAGAGGTACGTCATGAAGAAAATCAGGCTCTCCAAGCAGAACGACAAGTTCCAGCGGACCGCATACCAGGAGGTAAGTAATAATTCTCTCTCTCTCAATGCATACTCCCACACACACTAGAGCTGCTGCAGCAGCGGACTCTCCTGAAATGAATTTTTAAGCTTTGTTTCCGCTCGCTGCGCAGATGTCTCTCATGGCGAGCCTCAGCAACCCCTACATCGTCGAGTACAAGGACGGATGGGTCGACGAGGTAATACTGTGTTCCACAGGGCCCAATTCGAGTTGAAATTTGATTGGGATGTTCCTTCCTTCTCTTGGCCGAGACTGAATTTTCGTGTGCGGTTGCAATGACAGGGGACCTCTGTCTGCATCGTCACAAGTTTCTGCGAAGGAGGTGACATGTAAGCTGCTCTTGCTCAAGTTCCGCTCCTAGCCACCAACGCCGCGCATATAGAAATTTCTACGCTTTTCTGTTACTCACCTGGGATTCTTCGCAGGGCGCAGAGGATCAAGAAGGCAAGAGGCGTGCTTTTCTCTGAAGAGGTAAGAACACGCACTAGTTCAGGGTTTACACCCTACCTGCAGGAACGAGCAGCATTTTGTTCAGGATTCAGAAACTTACTGCATGTTTGGTACTACTTGTATCATGTGTAGAGGTGTGCCGGTGGTTCACACAGCTGCTCTTGGCCCTTGACTACCTACACTGCAACCGCGTGCTCCACCGTGACCTCAAGGTAAAGCTCCCACTCTCCATGGATTCACTTCGAGAGTATTACCAATTTACTCACAACGTCCTATATTTAGGAACAGAGGGAGTAGTATATATTACCGTCGTCTGACATCTCCTCGTACCCTGTTGCATTGCAGTGTTCCAATATCTTGTTGACCAAGGATAACAACGTACGGCTCGGTAAGATATATATTACTGCACAAATGCTATACTACTGCACATCTTCATTTCTCAAATGAAAAATATTATAAGATGTGTACTCATTCTCTCTTGATACGAAACAGCTGATTTTGGGTTAGCAAAGTTACTCATGGAGGACCTTGCTTCATCGGTACGGCTCAACCCCTTGCCAATGTATTTGTGCAAATGTAGTTGGCATGACACATTCAGTCGCTCAAAATCCCCCGCCACTTGCATATAATCTCACTGAACTATGATATGCACAAGTATACCCAGAAATGATGTAAAACTTTGATTTGTTTTATACAAAAAACTGCATACTAATAAGTTTTGTACGGTTTTCTATCTTCGCTCGCATTTTTTACAACAGTTGAAAGCGAAAAAAATGTACATGAGAATAAATGTTCTTGAAAATAAGTAATGCATTTCAGTAGTACATCAACTAATATATCATTGACAGGCTAGACTCCAATTCGCACTTACCAATTTTTTTTGGAATTTATATGTTTTCCAGGTTGTAGGAACCCCAAACTACATGTGCCCAGAAATATTTGCAGACATACCTTATGGTTACAAATCTGATATATGGTCACTTGGTGAGCTCCCAGTACTATTTTTCTTCTTTTGAAATGACCCCTAGTCTTCTGTGACAATGCTTCACAGAACTAAACAGCTGCTCAAAAAGCTTACTTGTCCTTTTGCTCTCAGGTTGCTGTATGTTTGAGATTTTAGCACACCGCTCTGCATTCAAAGCAACAGTTAGTGCTTACACAACACAATTTTTTGATACACTGCTTCAGTTTTCTCTATATAACTGGGCAACTCATGAAAACACACTTTTCTTATTTCTGAAGGACATGGCAACATTAGTCAACAAAATAAACAGATCTTCAATATCTCCAATGCCCCCAGTATACTCATCATCACTGTGAGTAACTCATTTTAAATGATCGCTCAGTACTGCCAATCGACCTTATTTTTACCCACTTAAGCTTTCTTTCCCAGGAAGCAGATAGTGAAGAGTATGCTAAGGAAAAATCCAGAACATAGACCAACTGTAAGTACCAGAAACTTTGTTCAATTTTTTTAACCAAAGGCGCCGACACATTAGTAATATGCAAAGTTAAATGAATTGTTTACAGGCCGGAGAGCTATTGAGGCACCCATATTTGCTGCCATACGTGGCTGAATCGTGCAACTGCTCTCCAATCTACCTTCCAGTAAAGCCCACCAAGAGTAACCTGGGAGACAAGCAGTCAAAAAAGCCAAGTGGCGCCAGAAAGAGAGTAGGCAAAGCCAACGGATCCAATGAAGCATTGCAAACAGCAGCAGAGCAGACTATGCACAGCTCGACAAATTTTTCGGATCCATCAACTGTTGGTACCCAGGATGCCTGCGTTTTGCAAATGTCAGTGGATCCTGAAGCCAGAAGAAACAAACAACAGCAAACGACAGACGTTTTATCACTTCAAAATACAGAGGAGGACTCGACAGCAACAAGTGATCGACAGATTGATGAGACAATAGGTCTTAAAATGATCAGAACCCGCAGTTCAGTTGAGGCTGCCCCAGCTAACGGTGCAAGTCAAAAGCTCAATGAGGCACCGATACCAAAAGAGGAATTGACGATTGGAGTAGTGCAAGAGCAAATAAATGACGTGAAGACACCACAGTCTTTTCAAGGAACAAAACCAGGCATGTGTGATGTAGATGCCGGTACAGAGGAATCATCACCAGTGAGCACTCTAAAATTGGGGAATGCAGATAGCACACCTGCCGAGTTTGATCATCTGAACGTTGTACAGCAGAGAGCTGATGCTCTTGAGTCACTTCTTGAGATTTGTGCAAAGCTCTTGGAGCAGGAAAGGCTTGACGAGCTGGCAGGTATTCTTAAACCCTTTGGAGAAGGAGCTGTGTCGTCTAGAGAGACAGCAATATGGCTGACGAAAAGTCTGATGACTCCAAAGTTTGGAGGGTCCCCAAAACTTATGTAGTGGAGAGAGTTTTACGGTCTTGTGTGCAAGTGAGTGCTATTTGGAGAGTATAACTTCACCGATATTCATCACTATTCTGACTGAGGCTTGAGTTTTATTCACCTTGATGTATAAGGTTTGCATTACCGCATACATTGTGTGCACTAACTATTCAGTTATCTATTGTATAGTAGCAGCAGCTGATTGTCTGTACTAGTACAAGCTTTCAAGTAATAATGGAGATCATGGCAATTTCAATCCTGATTATTTCTTTAGATAATAATCCAATTATTTATCAGTGTGCAGATGTCTTGTCTCATTAGTCTGAAGATTTTTTTTTTATTTCAAACCGGTACTACTAAGATTCAGCTCGCAGCAGCATCTTGTTATAAAAAAAGGATAGCTTTAGCCCTCACCAAAAATTAGAAGAAGGGAAATACTACCCCCGTCGGTATATAGATGCCATTTTGTACACTGACACAGTCTCCAATATGCATCTTTGGGCATTAGTTTTTTTTTCTTATGTTAGTAGAAAATTATATAATATTATGAAAACATTTTTCATGGCAAATCTAATGGTACTGTTTTCACCTTATCAATCAAAATCTATTTCTCAGTATTATGAAGACACATCTAACACCCTAAATCCAATTCAAACTTCGCATGTGCATATGAAATGAAGTTCTCATGAGTATGAATATATCATGTAAAAAGAAGAGAAGCGGCCCTAACACCCTATAGCCAATTCATACTGCTTATGTGCATATGAAACAAAGTTCTCATGATTATGATTATATCATGTAAAAAAGAAGAGAAGCAGACAGCAACTGCCCTCACCTAGAGAAAATTTATGTCGGTAAGACAGTAATATTGCCCCAGAATTTATTTTGTTGGGGCAACTTCATGCATACTATGCTCCAGTGCAGTATGCAGCTGTGGAACTTTCCTCCTAAATAATGGCTCAAGACGGAACGATGGAACACCACGCAGCCACCGTTTAATGTCATACATCTCATTCCAGGCTTGCAAAATTTAATCAACGTTTTTTTTTTTTTTTTTTGAGAATTCCTTTTTACAGTACAGCTGTAGTATCTGAACTCACGCACAACTCACACCACACACACTCAACACCACACGCACGCCACCTGTGCGCAAGCTAGACCTAACCAGACTATACTGTAGCTTCTGAGCCCCGTGAGCCTAGATCTACTGGGAAACCCTTGCGGTGGTGGGCACACCACAATACCTCTGACAGAACCACGGTGGAATTGGCCCAGAAGCAAGGGACACTGTTCACATGAACAGTACGCCGCCGGGCACTGTTCACGTGAACAGTGCCGTGAGACATCCCAGAAATTCGGTCCTCCCGGGGACTCGAACCTGGGACGGCAGGCCGGCCACTGCCAGGCACTACCACCGCGCCACAGCACGTCCTCAAAATTTAATCAACGTTGAGGCCCAAACCTATGAGGCAAACAGGATAATATTAGAAAGGGGTGCTCCAATATATTTGAGCTTTCAGTGGTATATTCTGAAGCATAAGAAATTCAACAACGTAAACAAAGTTTTTTCAGAAAAAGCAAAGTACACAATGTAAATTAAAATCTTAAATGTTTTCACAATATTAGTGACATTCGAGGCACATTATAAACTCAGCATTTCACCAAAACAACTAGTGAACGACACTTGTAATAGAGCAGCTTACTGCACACAAGTTTCCTCAGAAATGATCTTCAGTACTAGAAATATCTTTAAAAAATAATAACATTTTTTTTTCGAAATGGGGAGCAATGCCCCGGCCTGTGCATCGAAACGATGGACACAGCCGAAAACTAATAACAGTTGCAATGGTACGTACTAGGTGAACTTCCCTAATAATAAGTTTCAGAGATCAGTTTAGCGTGATCAAAGGGAAAGTCGGCATCACAATGTTTATATTGAGTGCAATTTCAATTTTCTCGAACAAAATAAACAGTATAGTTTCCTCGGCCTCAGGAGTCAGAAGATAATAACACGGTGAACTAGAGAATAAACAAGTACATAATATTTGTCTTACCATCTTGCGCAGATTCATTTGCACAGTGGTTTTTCACCAACACAGCAATGTTTATAGCGTGAACTTTTCAATTGCTGCCATCAGACAATCATCCCACATTGGAAGTGTTACTTTAAATTCCAGAACTGAAGGCTCATACAGTAGCACACCCCCAAAGAATATTTATCCGAGACCTCATATTGGAAGCCTGTTCAGAAGCGCCATCCGTGGATATCTCTTTGATATAACACACATGTAATTAGCTAGTACAAACACATTCTCTAAAAACCAAACAAGACACAATGATACTACTTGGCAACACTACACTTGAAATGTTTATTTGACAACGGAAAAAATATGTTGGATTCCGTTGCTCATTCGAAGAAAAGCTGCCAAAAAAAAGTGACGGTACAAATGATAGCTGGGAAACACAACAAATTGGCCGGAGCAGTCACCACACCTGCTCCGAGCAAATGACCTGGTAATGTTTTCCATCCAAAAACAGAAGGATGAATGGATGGAAAACAAAAACACACTGCTAGTACCCGGCGGAACTCCAAACTCCATTGGTCCACGATTGGTGTGGGACCAATGTAGATGGCAGGGTATTTCAACCTTTAATTAAACATTTAATGAGTGCAATATGCATGGGCACAGGTAGGAGACATAAATTTCTTCCCGTTCCCACCTACTCCCTCCGTCCCAAATTAATTGACTTCCACTACTCCGAGTCCGAGGTGGGCGGTGGCGGAGCACCTCTCTCTTCTCAAAAACTCGTATTCTCTCTTCCCAAAGTCGAGTCGAGGCCGGAGTTGAGCAGTAGCTTGTTGATGTTGTGCACAGCCCTGTCGTCCACCTCCTGCGCCCAAACTTGATCACCTGCAGAGTGTCCAGCGAGATGTCGGCGACGGCCCAGGTACGTCAGAGGTCCTCACGAAGTAGCTCTCCCTGGTCGGCATCAGCAGGGCGGCACCTGGAACTCCAGCGACATCACCTCGCCCGCGACGCCCGTGGACAGCACCTCCAGTGTGGCCGGCCTGGACACAATGTTCGAGAACACCGCCACGTAGGGGTTGCGTTCACATGAAGTGCAGTCACAAATTTAGATCGATCGATCACATAGAGGGAAAACGTGGTGCACGACGATGATTGGCTACTCACGACGTCCATGATGATCTCGACGAGGCTAACAGGGGTCATGATGGCGACGACAGCGTCGCGAGTGGCCTCGGAGATGAGCCCGTACTGCCTGGGCCTGAGCCCGCCGCGGGCGCGTGTACTCCTCGTCCAGCGCCCCATCCGCCGTCCATAGCGGCGCGTCCATCCGCGCCATCCGGACCAGCTCCTCCATGGCCTCAACGGCCAGCTCCACCACCACGCCCTGCTTGTCCACGTCCTCACCGGCGGCGCCCCTCATCGCCGACATCTCGATGGCGACGTGTTAGGTGGCGCCGAACACGTCGACGCCGTAGACCCCGACCGTGACGCTGAAGGCGGGGTTGAAGAGGACGAGGAATGGCACCATGGGCGTGCCGACGCACTTGGCGGCGAAGCCGGAGATGCAGGCACGCGTTCTCCAAGCGCAGGTGGTGCTCGTCGAAGGACATCTCGCTGAGTGCCGCAGTTGGAACAAGACGCGCTGCAAAGAGAAAATTGCACATAACACCAACCTTTGGTGCAAAAGTTGCACAAAACACATAAATCAAACAACTTTTGCAGCTAGCCCCATTTCTTCGTCTAATAAGTTGCATATAGCCCAAAACGTTGATTTAGAGCCTTAACACGTATCTTACATGTGGGGTCATGACCATTATACCATGTGCCATAATTATACGACAATCCACATCATCTATATTATTTAAATGGCTGAATCTAATATATGGCTAAAATTTAACAAGACAATTATAGTTTACACAAAAGCCGTAATCCAGGTTTGACACATTTAATTTGGAGTACTCTCAACGGATAACATATAAAACATATAAGACGTCACGTAAATAATAATCGCGTACGTGGACACATTTCTTTTTTGCAGTTCCGTTTAATCTGTCTTAGACTCCCATGTTTTTCCCTCAAAAAAGAGAAAACTCCCATGTTGGATACAGACGTGAAAAGTGAAAAGCGTGTCAACATACTACTCCGTACTTAATATAATATATAACTGGGTCCGTTAAGAAAATGAAAGCCGAAATAAAACAGGGAGAGGGATGTACGTACTTAATACTATATACGGTAGTACATGTAAGGAAAAAATTCGTGGCCAGAACACATATACATATACGATGTTTGGTATTTTTTATTTTATGTCGTACCATAGTCGACGTCTTTTTAAATTATCATATAATTATGATATACGGTATAAAATACTGTATAATGATCATGGCCCACATGTCAGATACTTGTTAAGCTTTTAAATTAATGTTTTGAGTTAGATGCAACTTATTAAACGAAAAATTAGTGCTAGCTGCAAAAGGTGTTTGATTTCTGTGTAACACTTGCACCAAAAGCTGGTGTTATGTGCAATTTGCTCCGCTGCGAAGGTGAAGGGTGCGCTCGATTTGTCGTTGAGAAGAATTAATTTCTGGTCCCATTAGCATTAATTGCTGGCCCCATGAGTATGTATTCCGGTTTGTATTCTTAGATTCAGTAAAACGTTTGCTGCTACCGCAGGGACGCCTCCACGTGGTCCAATGAAAATTGGGAGTCTGCCAGGAGCATATGCCGCCCGGATCATCCGAGCATTTTCCAGTACTGATACTTCTTCATGCCATAGTGAGCATATCTATAAGTTCACTAGCCTCCTAAATATCAAATAACTAGGGCATTTCTCATAGCTAACTATAGTTACTTAAATAGGTGGATAAAGCACCAGACTTACTACCCCACGTCGCAATTGATCTACTACGGCTTCATGTTTCCTCTGTGTTGCTGAAGAGCAGGGTCGCCAATAACACACTTGTCCAGGTGCAGGTTTCCGTCATCCACTGCTTCAAAATCGAGCTCCCAGAGTCTCTCAGGCTTGTTGGCAATGTCCACCAGATAGGGATCACTAGCAAGGCTACCATAGGCTTGTTGACCAGTGCCACTGCAAGAACTTTGTAAATAAGCATCCACGCCCCAAACTTGATCATCATCTGCATCGACCAGTTTGCCAGCCATGGCGCGTGAAACCATCCCCATGTTGTCCGGTAACGAAACGAGGCAATCAGCTTCAGAAGATGTACCATCCATTCCTGGCCACATCACAGTCTTTCCCTTGGACCTGTCAACTGTGGAATCTTGGCAATGAGCAGTACCAGAAGATGGAGGCATTCCCAGCAGCTCAGCCCCGGTACTGAGACCAAGTTCATCTTGCGTGTCGAATCCCTGGACCAAAGCCCCGATGTCCTCCGGTGCTTGGATTCCGTCGAGCCCAAAGTTGCCTGGCAGCATGCCACCGCTGAGGCCCGTGTCTTCCAGAAGAAAATTCTGCAGATCTGCAATGGCGTCATGTGCAATCGGATGTACAGGGGAACCTGCAGGGAGCTCCAAACCACTCTCTCCGGTACACGGCGAGCTGGAGACTCCCGAGTCCGTGCTGCCATGTGGTGCATGCTTCAGGAACTTCCTCTTCACTCTGCCGGAGTCGATCTCCTCCCTTCTCTCCCTGTGCATCTTGAGTTGCCTCAGGAAATCTGGGTTCTGAAGGAGCTTTGCCAAGAAGGACACCACCTGCTTCTGCCGGTCCTCCGCTGTTTCCAGCCTCTGGTTCAGTGTGTTCATATGCTCAATCGTCCGAGTGTGCTCCTTCTTCAGCCTGGCCACCTCCTGTAGCAGGACGTTCTTCTCTCTTCTCAGGGATTGGAGTTCAGGGTCCAGAGTGGATACACCAGAAGAACAAGGCTGTGTCTTCCTCAAGATAGATGAACCAGGCAGAAGGCTGCTTTGTTGCGTTGGCGAGGACCGGCGCCTGACAATCGTCTTCAACAAATGTTTGCTGCCCCGCAGAAATCCCTCGTGGGCAAACTCCCATCTATCAGCATGAACCTTGCGAAAACCCTAATAAATATGAAAAACAAGATGTTAAAATCCTTACAGTGACCAGGAAAAAGGGCAAACGGAACTTGCAGGAAATCTCATTATAACTGTTCATAACAGTACAATCATAAACTCAGTCAAAATGCCAAAAGTTCAGTGATATTGTTATTATCATTCAGACATAAAGCCTAGTATTAAGATAGTAGTTTCCACCTATAAATGAGCAAAGTCTGAACTTCTAAAGAACCAACAGTTGATGTGCTCATAACATGACTGTATAGTGAGTATTAAGATAGTACCACCTATAAATGAGCAAAGTCCTAAAGAACCAACAGTTGACGTGCTCATAGCATGACTGTATAGTGTATTGGGGCCCACCCGCCGATAAAACCAAAACATGCAAACCTAGCAGTTAAGCCCCCACGCCCTTTTTTTTTCCTTTTTGAGATGATCAACCCCCTATTGGTCCTAGTCCAGATTTTATGCCTATCAAGCAAGAAGACGCCCGCAAGCATACTGACAACATCCCCCTCCCAATCTTTTTTGAGAGTACAACACACGAAGGAACTGAACATTGTCTAGATTAACAGAATCAAAGAACCCAACAAAATAATGTGCATAAACTAATTTTAATTTGAAAAACGAAGTGCTTAAGTCTGAGAAATATGGCAATATGGAGAAATGATAAAATACGAGTAGTAAAGCTGCACCAGACCAAACCTGTGAAAACAGGGACAGAAGGCATGGTCACACATAGCAGCAAAACACCAATGAAGCATTGTGCAGCGGAGGAGAAAACGAATTTGTAACAACAACTACAAATGCGTATACACATGTGGATCGCGAAGCTTACCTTCCAGCGCGAATCCGGGAATGATTAAGCTTCTTGCCATCACAGGATCAATTCCTCAGGATTATTTCATTTGAATGATCATGTTAATCCAATTCTTGGGTGCAAAGGCCAAATTCCGATCAATTTCGGTCACAGAAAAAGAAAATCCAACGAAAGCTTATATACAGAGCCGATTTTACAAGTTCTGGCAGTACACCACCAGATGAAAAGATGGGAAGCAACAGAGCACCAAGAGAACAGAGTACCAGAGCAGAAGCAGAGTATCTCAAGAACAGAGGACGACGTCATGCAGGAAAAAAAAGAAAGTAATACGATAGGATACGCACATATGTGTTGAGCTGCCTGACGAAGCTGGAGAAGTTGTTGTGCTTGAAGTTGTGCGGGAGCACGTCGCGCGCGAAGGTGGAGGGGTCCCAGACGACGAAGCTGTTGCCGGCGCGGCCCCAGGAGATGACCGCGTCCAGCTGCGGCTCGCTGACCAGGTCGTACGTCTTGGAGAGGAACGGCGGCAGCTGCGGCCCCTGCAGCAGCGCCTCCAGCGGGCGCGGCGGCGGCTCGCCGGACGGAGGCACCGCCACCGAGAGCGGCGTGATCAGGCGGTGGTTTTGGCTGAGCGCGACGTGGTGGGAGCTCGGATGCGAGGTCGGCAGGTGTTGCAGCAGCGGCTCCGTCTCGAACTTGGGCTCGAGCAGCAGCGCGGCGTCCATGGAGGCGGCGGTGGCTGGGTCGTCGGTGGTGCAGGTGTAGGTGTGCGTGTGCGTGTGCGCGTGGTCCATGAAACTCGGCGCGCGGGGTGGCCGCGAGGCGGGGAGCGGGAATGGGCGGGGAGGGGCGAGGGCGGCGCGGGGTTTATAGGCTTCGGTGGGAGTGAAACCGACATACTGTTGACGGCGACGCGTGCACCGCGTTGGCGTTGGCGTTGGCGTTGGAGGAACCGGATAGGGCGCGCCTGACCACGTTTGACTGACCGCCGTTCAGTTCTTCGTAGGGTGGTCGGCTGGAAATATCTGGCCCATAGAGGTCAAGGCGGTGCTGCGGGTGCGGGCACAGTACCGGAAATATCTGGAATTCTCGGGTGACTTTTGCTTAATGGCGAAGGAGGCATGCAGGAGATATTGCTTTTCGCTTCTTCGCTCCCCGTCACGTGCCCTACCTGTGGAGGTGGGTCGTGTCGTGTCAGTGAGTGGAGGGGGAGTCGGTGAACTGAACTGCAGATGGCGCGAGAGTGGTGATCCGGATGCGGTGGGAGAGATGACAAGGAAACCGTGGAGGGAAACGGAGGGGGCACCGGTTTGGACGAGTCGACGACACGTGTGTGCTGTGTGCTAGTACCTATCATGTCTTCTCTTACTCTTTTTTTTTTGAAAGATCCAGCATAGCATTTTTTTGACAGGAAGTTCGTGTACCAGATCAACAAGAAAAAGCACACACACGCACGAACAGAGACAGGATCAAACTCACACGCAGCGGCAACGGAACCACCGAGCAGCACGCCGTCTTCAAACGCCAGCAGCACGCCGCCGGAGACGAAGAACGCGGCTCACCACGCACCAGAGCAGCCAGCTCGAACAACAGCGTTGAGATGCCGCAAGATCCATCTGGCGCAAGCACCAGAAGCAGCATAGCATTTTCATTGCTAAGCAGAGGAAAACTTATATAGATATCGTCGGACGAAATTAAATCCGGAAACAAACAAAAAGGAAAGGAAAAAAAGGGACCATGGTGATGCCCTTGTGACACAGATTCGACACCGCTGCGAAGCAGAACTACGATCTGCCTCGTGGAACCATGGTAGCCACACATCCTAGGACCGCCTCCTCACCTTACATCCATCGTCCCCGGCATCCACCGCCTAGACCCCATCACCGCCCCACATGACCGCCGCGGACCCAGCGCACATCGATATATTAGAAACTACAATGCAACGCCTCCAAGAAGGTACCGGTGTGTGCGTCACCGTTGCCCGCTCCAGAGTAGATTAGGTTTTCACCCAAATAGACTTGACACCCACGTCGGCAGAGGATCACAGCTCCAGAACGACGCATTCAAGAAGGAGAACGACACCCTAGGGCGTCGTGCGAGGTTTTCACCTGGAGAGCAATCTCGACAGCCAAGCCCGAGGACTTGGGCTAAGGAGCAGCAAGCCAAGCGTCGTGGCTCTGACGCCGACCACCGATCCCATCCGCATGCCGTGGGGGCCACGTGCCTGCGGGAGGCTAGAGCTGCCCCTCCCGCACCACTGCAACCTACCCAGGGCCGTCGCCACCGCTTCATTCTATCGGTAGTGAAGCTATAGGACGCCATGCTACCTGATGTAGACACAGACATAGGCCGCAGCCCCGGCTTCCTCGCTGAAGAGACCACGCAGCCACGACGCCAGTGAGGGTGCCCCAACCTCCTGCAGCAGAACCATCCAAACCACCGACGAGCTGCCCATCCCACAAGTCCCATCACTCCTAGGCGCACAGGAAGCAGGACAACACCACCGTGTCTGAGAACTGGAGACCGGCGCGACGCACCACTGGCCGCGGCCCACCCGGACCCAAATCGGGCCCGCGCATCCCCGTAACCGCCTGCTGCAGCGCCGAGAGCCACCGACGCCACTCCACTACGTTCGTCTCGTCTGAATCCAGGCCTTACACCGTTCCTCTTCGCTGCGCCATCGAGGGAGACGACAACCGCAATGACCACCAACTCTGGGGTCGCCGCCCCAGCCTCCAAGTGTCGACACTCGACCTACGCCTCCCAGCTAAGGTTGCCATCGACAGGTGTCTGGGTTCTGAGCTCACGGTGTGGAAGATGGGCTCGCTAACACATGGAAATGCTTTCTTTCAAAAAAAAAAAAAACAGGCAAATACATGTACTTAAGGCCTGCAATTTGAGCCATGGGTAAATCCACCCATGGGCAACCGACCCTAATGGGCAGGGTATGGGTCGCTATCTGTGCCCATGGGTCTTGCCCTTGGGCGACCCGATTAGTCGCGGCCAGGGTATGGGTCTAAGTTTGTGCCCGTGGGTCACCCGATGAGTCGCCCGATTAATATAAATATTTATTCAACATAATTTGAATCGTACACTTGAATACTCGGGAGCTCCTATTCGGCGCCTGTAGTGTGTCCGGTACCACACGACGCTCACGTTGAACTTTGGTGGGTCGTGGCCCATGACGCATCGCTCGCCGGTTTTAACGGCTCCCTGGCTTTGTTTTTTCAGTTATTTATTCGTTCCGCTTTTCTGTCTGGTACAAAAAATATCCGGTTTTTTCAGATAATAACATTTTATTTTTTTGAATGTTTTCAATTCTGATTTGAACATTTTTTCAAATTTGAACAATTTTCACATTTGAATAATTTTAAAATTTGAAATTTTCTCTCAGGTGAACAATTTTCACATTTGAACAAATTTCACATGTGAACAAATTTCACATTTGATTAATTTTCACATGTGAACAATTTTCAAATTTAAACAATTTTCACATTTAAACATGTTTCAAATTTGAACAATTTTCTAAAACTCAACATTTTTATGCTCTTTTACATTGTAATTCATTTTTTATCCCACTTTTCTTTGTACTTTGATAATTTGGCCCCAGGCAGGCTGCCAATGACAAAATTGCCCTTTTGGTTGTTTTCTTGGATCGAGCCGAACCAGTAGCGCTCGTATCTCCCGACACAGATATGGAGAGCTTGTGGCGGCTGCGTTGTTCCCTAACGATCATCTGCCCCCTGACCTCGTCCTCTTTTCGGTGCTCGATTCTCACGACGATAGTCGCGAACGCCTCAGTGTTGAGTGTTCGGGCGTCGCCTGAGACGTCGAAGCTGACAAAACACATCTAGGACCCGTGCTTGGGCGGTTCTGGCACCGCCCTCGAGCACATCTCTTGCACGGATGCGCCTCGACACCCCCCCGCCTACAGTAGCGCTGCCAAGGGAGGGAGCGGGAGACTCACAGGGAGAGGACGACGAAGTTGGAGTTGGAGGTTGCTGGAAGCGTTCGGAGTTCGAGGTGGCCGGAAGGGGTTCATGTGTATAGGTGGAAGCGCTGGGGTTTGGAGAGAGAGCCGAGGTTGAGTGGGAGAGCGAGGAGGATCTCGCCGGACTTGGAGGGAGCAGCAAAGCGGCGATAGGACGAGCATATCCTCTATTGAATAGATGGGGAATTATCGTCTGGAGGTGTTGCCTCACGTAATCAGCTGATAATAAAAGGATTAAAGAAAAATAAGAAGGGCAAATAATCAAAGTCCCAAATCAGTGAGGCAATTTTTTTTAATATAAGAGGCAAATAATCAAATCCCAAAGTAAACATGGCAAAAAAAAATTCCCCCTCTTTTTAGGGTGTGAAAAAAATCCTTAAAAATAGAGAGCTCTCGGTGCTTGTGGCCCCAAGTTTCAGGTTGTGAAAAAATTCTTTTCCGCCTGGTATCGGGCGCTTGGCAGCTGTGTGGTGGGTTGCTGATGCATGTAAAATGAATACATGAACTTTGCATATATTACTTATATTTCAATCATATTTGCATCATATAAGGGTTATATCATTGTTTTATATTGATTTTGGGAATATTTCACAGTTTCCCTATTTTTCTGGAATTAACCCTGCACTGGCAGAAAACCCTATTTTCTATATTTTGATGTTTCAGGGACCCAAACGACATCCAAATGACCTAATATTTTGCGGGATCATTTTTTGGAAGGAACAAAGCGTAGGAGCGAAGGAAGCAAAAAATGGAAACCCGAGGGCCAAAAGAGGCGGGCCCACGTGGCCAGATTCCTTGGCCGCGTGGTGATGCGTGTAGACACACGCTCGTTGGGAAACCCCAAGAGGAAGGTATGAAGCAGTGTAGCAGCAGTTTCACTCAGTATGAAACTAAGATTTAATCGAACCAGTAGGAGCAAGAAATCACTTATGAAGGTTGTCAACGGTGCCAGAAAAAGAGCTTGTGGAAGGGAGTTCTGACTGTTGACATGGAACCTGCACACAACACAATCAAACTACTTTGCCCCAACGAAACAGTGAGGTTGTCAATCTCACCGGCTTGCTGAAAACAAAGGATTAAACGTATGGTGTGGAAAACAGTAGTAAATTGCAGAGAATGAAAATGAACAGTGTTTGCAGTTGGTTGTATTATCGGTGTAAAAGAATGGACCGGGGTCCACAGTTCACTAGTGGTGTCTCTCCATAATAGATAACTAACATGCTGTGTGAACAAATTACAGCTGGG
Source organism: Poa pratensis (assembly GCA_947311845.1). NCBI lineage: Eukaryota > Viridiplantae > Streptophyta > Magnoliopsida > Poales > Poaceae > Poa > Poa pratensis. The sequence goes on from CAMZMU010000125.1 coordinate 6,885,799, forward strand.
CAATTGACAAAATATTGATCGCATAACAATGCATATATATGACATGATGATTACTATGATATTCATGTGGGAATTACGACAAAATACATAGACCGTTATCCAACAGCGTCTATGACTAATAATCCACCGCCAGGTTGTCATACCGAGTTCCCCGTTGGTATTAAGTTGCAAGCAACGGATAATTGCATTAAGTAATGTGCGTAAAGTAAACAAATGCATTAGACCTAACGGCGTACCCTTAAGCTAAGCATCGGTTATTTTATCGCTAGTGGTAACAGCACATCCACAATCTTAGAAGTTATTGTCACTCTCCCAGATTACCGGAGGCATGAACCCACTATCTAGCATAAATACTCACTCTTGGAGTTACAAGCATCTACTTGGCCAAAGCATCTACTAGTAACGGAAAGCATGCAAGATCATAAATAACATATAAGATAGATTGATAATCAACTTGACATAGTATTCAATATTCATCGGATCCCAGCAAACACAACATGTAGCATTACAATAAGATGATCTTGATCATGATAGGCAGCTCATAAGATCTAAACATGATAGCATAAAGTGGAGAGACAACCATCTAGCTACTGCCATGGACCCGTAGTCCAAGGATGAACTACGCACGCATCACTCCGGAGGCAGGCATGGTGATGTAGAGCCCTCCGGTGATGATTCCCCTCTCCGGCAGGGTGCCGGGAAGAGCTTCTGAACCCTCCCGAGCTAGGGTTGACGGCGGCGGCGTCTCTGGAACTTTTTGTGGATAATGGCTCGGGTATCTAGGGTTTTCGCGTCGGGAGGAATAAATAGGCGAAAGGGCGGCGGCTGTAGAGCCACGAGGGCCCCACACCACCCCACGGCGCGGTTGGGGGTGGGCCCGCGCGGCCCATGGTCTGGGCGCCACGTGGCTCCCCTCCGTGTCTCCTCTGGACTCCATCTTCGTGTTGGAAAAATAGGAGGTTATGTCCAAGTTTCGTCCAATTCCGAGAATATTTCCAGACTAGCTTTTCTGGAATACAAAAACAGCAGAAAACATGAACTGGCACTGTGGCATCTTGTTAATAGGTTAGTCCCAGAAAATGCATAAAAATGCTATGAAGTGTATATAAAATATGTAACAATTGGTATAATATCAACATGGAACATCAGAAGTTATAGATACTGTCGAGAATGACTCCCACGACAGGGATGGTCAAGCTCACGAAGAGAGTTCGTGTAAGGGGCTGAACACGATGGTCAAACAACCTCAACCTGCACGGCGACGGTGCTCGTCGAGCATGAGGAGGGACATCACGACAGAGATGAACACCAGCCCGTACCCAGGTTCACGGCCCTCGTGTGGAGGTAACACCGCTACTCCTGCTTGTCTGTATTGCACTGCTTATGGAGGTTACAGTACAATGAGCTTGCCGAGGGCTCTCTTTTGGCAGTGGTGTACACAAGGAAGGGGAACTGTGGTCTTCTTCTTCCTTGCGCGTAGGTGGCTAAGCTAGAATGAGAATGCGATCCTTTGCTACGGTGGTGCACCTCCTCCTTTTATAGGCGCCCCGGGCCTCTTCCCTGCGCTTGCGCCGCGGAAGGGCTACCACATGGCGACAGAAGGGGGAGCACGGTGCACCGCAGCCCAGCTGTCCATGGACGCGGTCCATGGGCGTAAAGCTGATGCCTGTGGCAGAGAAACCACCGTCCATGCAGGACGGCCAGCTGGGGCTGCAGAGGAACGTGGGGGTGCCCACGGTGACGTTGGCCGTGGAGCGTAGCGCCGGCCGGTCCCCTTATCACCAAAGAGGAAATCCTTGTAGTCCGGTGCGGATGGCGCAGCTTTGTTGACTCCTTTAATCACCAAAATGGCAACTGCGGCGTCGTCGTCACCGCGCGCAGAGGCGCGCGTCACTCTGCGGCCGCTGCAGAGCCCATGTGCGCTCTGCAGAGGTTGCTTTGCAGCGAAGCAATCCCCACGAGGGCTGGGGTGCCCTGTGGAGGATTTGGCGTTGACCTCTCTCCAGGGGAGATCACCTTGAAGAGGGGAGCAGTGAAGGGCCTCCATAGGCCTCTGCTGCCTCTAAAGCCCTCGCGAGGCGATTTGCCTCGCGAGTCTCTCCAAGCCGTAGGCTTGGTCCTTAGCGAAATTTGGCCATCGAGTGTCGAGGGCTGGAGGACAGGCCCAGCACACCCTGGTTCTCACTGGGCCGACAGTAGCCCCCGGGCCCATGATGGGCACGATGTAGTCCAGTGGACGCAGGCGAATCGTCATGGGCCCAAAGTGTCCGGCCGGCCCGAGACACGTGTAGGGCAGTTACGCCGCGACGACACGTTCTCTTCGGAGATGATGGGCGTAGTGGGGGGACCCACCATGTCTTGGTAACTGCCTGAGGTGATATAAAGCCTGCAGCGCCGGTTCAGGCAGCAGTTACTGCATCATTTGCGCGCCCGTCTCCTTGCTCTTGACTTCTGCGCTTCCGTGTTCCCGGCTCTTCCTCCTTCACCGAGCTTCTCCGCCGCCCTTCCTTCATCGACCATGGGTCCTAAGAAGGACAAAGCGGCGATGGTGAACGAGCCTGCTGAGGCGCAGCAGGAGGACGAGTTCGCGCCGGCGCTGGTGGGGACCCGCATCCACACGGCGGAGGCGCTGGACAAGATCAGGCTGATGGCCGCGGGCAAGAACAACGAGCACGGCGCCAGCGTTCTCAAGGCGGCGCGCTTTGGCAAGCTCGCGGCGGGGCTGTACCCCATTTTCTTCCAGACCATATTTGCTGGTCTGGTGCCGCCATTTTCCCCTTTCCTGGAGGAGGTTCTGGCCTTCTACCAGATCCAACTTCTGCATCTGCACCCCAACTCCATCTTGATCCTCGCCATTTTCGCATATCTTTGCGAGGCGTATTTGGGGGTGATGCCTTCCGTGGCCTTCTTCCGGAGCTTCTACGCGCTCCGCTCCACGGCGCCCGGCGAGCGGTCTGGTTGCGTGTCCTTCCGCATTGCGGATGGGATGGGAGGCATCTACATCCCCATGTCCTGGGACGGCGACAAGCCCGTCACGCGGGTGACGAAGAAGGTGGACGATTTCCGCCAGCGGTGGTTCATCGTGGACGCCAAGACGCAGAACTCCTTCTTCGACGTCCCTGAGGCGCCGCCGCTGAAGAACTCGAACTGGTCAAGCGCGGCCTTCCAAAGCCCGAAGATTGCTGACTTGGTCGCGCGCATGAAGCTCGTCCGCGAAGCTGGCCTCACGGGGCAGATGGTTGCTGAAGACTTCGTGAGGCGCCGTATCGCTCCTCTCCAGAAGCACACGAAGCCGCGTGGATGTACTCTGGCCCGGCGGACCCGATGCGGCTGCACTGCAGCTCCCACACCCCCGACGTCATTGCCTCCATCATGGGCATCCTCTTCACCCCCGGAGGTTCCTGTGCCGCGCAGTGAGCTCGCGAGGCCCCTCCATCAGATTACTCCGAAGAAGCGCCTCGCGATCCTGGAGCTGATGCCGGAGTTCACCCCTCAAGGTTGGCGGGAGGAGAAGAAGGAGGCTGCGGCGCCCGTGGTGGAAGAGGACTGGGCCACGGAGTCACCCGCCGCATCTGACGCCGATCTGGGCGTCACCTCTGGAGGGGCGAATCCCTCGGCAGGGGAGGCGAGCTCTTCGAAGCCTGCGCCTCCCGAGGGAAGTTCTGGAGATCTCGTCCAGCGGGGACGAGGATTTCCTTGTGGTCCCTTCGCGCCAGGCCGCGGAGGGGGAGGAAGACAGCGACGAGGAGGCCGCAGCAGGACGCTGCGAGCCCCGCTCCAAGGCTATTCACACAGGACCGCCAGGAGTCCACGGGCACTCCTCTCAAGAGGAAAGCCGAGACTGCTCCTGAGGGGTCCGGTGCCGGTGCCGCGTCGTCGAGGCCGTGGCGGTCGTCAAACACGGTGTGGGTTGACTCCCGCGCCAAGACATCTGGGTAAGGATTGGCTCCCTTGTCTGTTTTCACTTCTTATGAAAATACCCTTGTTCCCCTCTTGAAGGCCTTTCTTGCTTGCTTGTCAGGGATTTGGTGACGGCGAAGCGCCGTAGGCTCCGCAAGGCTGCGGAGGTGCGGGGCGCCGCCACGACAACCGCTGAGGGGCCTGTGGAGCCCTCAGCTGAAGAGGTTGCCAGGCCCGTGGTGACAGAGGCCACGGAGCCGGCTGTGGAGGAGGCCACGAGGCCTGTGGCAGAGGAGGCCACAGGGCCTGTGGTTGCCTCTTGTCGAGGCAGCTGCTTCGTCTCCTACCGCGGAGGAGCGCCTCGAGGAGGAGACGGTGGCGAGGACGCCAACACCGCCACGCCCTGTCACTCCACCGGAGCGGCAAGAGGAGATCGCCGCGGAGACGGCGAGCGGCACGCCGGCGAGGGAACGCCGACGTCGAGATGGAGGAGAACGTTCCTCCGCCGCCCCCCCAAGTGCAGAAACTGAGGGGGCAGCTTCTTCTGAGGCCGCAGCGGGCGGCTGCGGCGGACTTGACGACGGCTGGGCAATCTTCCCCAGCCCCTGAAACCCGAGAGGCGCCGCTGGAAGGCGAAGGCGCTGGTGCCCATGGCCAAGTGGTGGAGAGGGCTCGCTCCGAGCCCCCAGGCCAGAGTTGACCCTGGCCCAAGCACGGAGTTCCCCGTCCTTGGCTGTGCAGATGTGGGAGCCTCCATGCCTATGGGAGCTCATGGGCTCTGGTCCTGGGCGGCAGGAACTGGAGCGGCGTCGCCGCAGCTCCGCTTTCCGCCTGGCGAGGGATGCGCTGGACGGGCTGGAGGCCCAGCTCTCGAGGAGGCCGAGCTCGCCAGAGAGTATGAACTCGAGAAGGCCTGGACCGCTTCTTTGAGACCGTGGAGCGCTGTCGCCACGGCGACGAGGCCATGCAGGCGCAGCGCGAGGAGGCGCTGCGCTTCGCCAAGGAAGTCCGCGAGAGCGCGGTGCGCGAGGCTCAAGAGACCCTGGAGCCACTCCAGGCAGAGCGCCAGGCCGCGCCGAAGATCGCGAGGCGGCCATGGCGGAACGCCAAGCTGCAGCCTCAGCGCGCGGCCTCGAGACCACGCTGGCCGCTCAGCGCCAAGAGCTTGCTGACCGCGAGGAGAAGTTCGCCGCGGAGTCGGAGGCCACGCGAAAATCCTTGGACCAACACCGCGCGTCCTTGGACGCCCGTGAGCAAGCACTGGCGGCGCGCGAGGCGGAGGCGCTCAAGCGCGAGGAACAGCAGCTGCAGGCGACAGGGAGCTGTCCACGCAGCGCGCAGATCTCGAGGCGCGGGAGGGCAATCTGGCCGAGGCCATAGGCAAGCACGGTGAGGAGGTGGCCAGGCACAAAAAGCTTGTAGAGAAGTCCAACCAAAAGCTCGCCGAGAGGAAGGAAGAGGCTGAGAAGGAGGCCGTCGCCAAGCAGAAAGATATCGCGCTGCCGTCGCCGAAGATTATGCCGGGAAATTTAAGAAGCAGGAGGACCGCTTCAAGAAGAAACGCGCGGAGGACAACGCCCGCATCATTCAGCTGGAGCGACTGAACGCCAGCCTGAACTCCCAGTTGAGGCGCGCCAGGGATGGTCGTCGCGGCGGAAGAGGCTCAAGAGCGTGCAGAGCAAGATCTTGCCTCCCTGATGGCTGATATGAAGGAGTTGACCGCGCAGGTGGGCCCTGCCGTGGAGCGTGCTGAGGAGGCTGAGCACCACGTGCAGGCGGCACAGGTCTTGACGCAGCAGCGGGAGCGCATGTTCAAGTCCTTGGTGGCTCGGGGGAACACCCTTGCGGCGAACCTGGGAGTGGACGCCCCTGCGGTTCCCGTCCATGGGAATGCCGATGCTGCCGCGTATCTCGCCTACTTCGACCAGCTCTTCACCACGCTCGAGGGCCCTGTGGCGGAGATGGGCGACGTTGTCGATGAAGAGTGCCGCAAGCTCTTGACGGTGGCGATCGATCGCGTCTTCGCCAACCTCCAGCGTCTTCATCCCGCTTCGACTTCGAGTCCGTGACCGAGCCTGTCGAGGCGGACCAAGCCCAGGACCTCTCCAACTTGGTTCGGGAGGAGGTCAACGATTACGTCGACCGCTTCAAGAGGGTCGAGGCGGAGCAGGCCGCTGAGGAGGAGGAAGGCGAAGAAGAAGCTGAAGAGGAGGCTGAGGAGGATGGTGACGGCGATGCCCCTGCCTAGGCCGCTCCTGCAACAAGACGCGCTTGAGGCGCAGTATCTTTGTTTTAAGACTTGTTTTATTTCATTCTGGTTTGTAAGACACTTTAACGTGGCTACTATGTGTATGTCCCTCGATGGGCCTTTTATCCCTGTTCCATGTCTTTTTTCGCTCTACGTCGTCAGGACCCATCTCTTTGCGCTATGATCTCCGCTGCGGTATGCCGGAGCTTTGACTCGGCAAGGCCGGGGGGTGTTTAAGGCTTAGAGAGGTAAGGGCTCTCGAGTCGCGGTGCTCGAGGGCCCCCCTTTGACGCACAAGCAGTCCATGAGTGTGAGGGAGAAAAAACCCGCTCGAGGGACGGCAGATACTCGTGAGAGGGGAAAAACTCCTGAGGCGCGAGCGCTGGACTTAGCTTTGCGAGACTTTGGTCTCGTAGAGGGCGTTGGTTTCCCTGATGGTGCGCCCTCTTGAGGCCGGAGCGTGGCTTCACGAGCTTGGGGGACTCTTGTTCCCTGTATTGGTTAGAGAGGCAAACCCAAAGCAAGTACATGGTAGTAAAAACTCATGCGCGCTTATAGGTTTCCTCATGAGTATCTCGCGAGGAGAGTAAGCACCAAGGTCCTTTGGTGAGGTGGCGTGTTTGGGAGCAAGCCCTTGGCCAGAGCTCTTGGGAGGTAACAGGCGTGAGAGCGTGCTCTAGAGCTCGGATCCTTTGGATTTTGCGGTGCTGCTGGGGTGCTCTCGAGGCACAGTCACCGTACTCAGCCCCCGCTCGCGAGGTGCGCATGGGGAAAAATATGAGCGCGAATGAACTAAGATGATGAAAAGTAAAACTCACCACCAAAATATTACACAGCGGCGCCTCAGCGCAATGTTTCATTGAGAAACGAATTGGTTCATTACACTTGGTATCACCAAGATAAAGTTTTCCATGTCGAGGCATGGGGACCACATTCAGTGGCTGAGACTCTTCACGGCCTGCGGCGGCACGTTATCAGGAGAGCTCAGAGGGGCTGGCCCTCGGGAGGAGAAGCTTTTGTGAAGCTTGGAGGTGAAGTTGTGTGCTTCCCTCTAGAGACAAAAAATGTCTGGCGTGACTATGATCACGGGTAGAACTTGCGTAGATGCGCGATGTTCCATGGATTCTTGACCGGGATGCCGTCCTCCGTTTCGAGGCGTACCGCGCCGGGCCTGGCGATGTGTGCGACCCTGTAGGGGCCTTCCCACATGGGCGAGAGCTTGTGGAGACCTTCCCTGGAGAGGATTCTCCTGAGGACGAGGTCGCCTGTCTCGAGAGTGCGTGGACGTATGTGGCGGCTGTGGTAGCGTCGCAGGTCTTGCTGGTACTTTGCTGCCCTGAGGGCGGCACGGCGGCGCAGCCCGTCAGGAGCAGCAGGTCGTCGTTGTGGAGGTCTTCTGATCGTCCTCGTTGAAGGCAAGGACCCGTGGGATCCATGCTTGATCTCTGTGGGGAGGACTGCTTCAGCTCCATACACGAGGGCAAATGGCGTCTCACCAGTGGGCTTCGTGGGGTTCGTGCGGATGGACCAGAGCACGGACGGGAGTTCGTCTATCCAGCCCTTGCCGTAGCCCTTGAGGCGATTGAAGCTTCTTGTCTTGAGGCCCTTGAGGACCTCAGCATTTGCTCGCTCGGCTTGGCCGTTGCTCTGTGGGTGAGCCACCGAGGCGAAGCAGAGCTTGGTGCCGAGGCTCTCGCAGTAGGCCCTGAAGATGCCGCTGGTGAACTGTGAGCCATTGTCGGTGATGATGCGATTTGGCACACCAAAACGGCAGACCAGGCCTCTGATGAATTTTACTGCTGCTCTGGCCGGTATGCTGCGCACTGCTTCAACCTCTGCCATTTGGTGAACTTGTCGACGGCCACGAAGAGGAAACGGTAGCCCCCTTGCGATCTCGGGAAGGGTCCCAAGATGTCTAGCCCCCAGACCGCGAAAGGCCAGAGAGCGGGATGGTTTGGAGTCCCAGTGCAGGCTGATGGACTTGCTTGGCGTGGAACTGGCACGCATCGCAAGACTGGACGATGGTGGTAGCATCTTGAAGCACTTGGGGCCAGTAGAATCCGCTCCTGAAGACCTTGCCTGCAGGGTGCGTGCAGAGGAATGGTGGCCACACTCTCCGCTGTGAATGTCTCTGATCAGCATGCGGCCTTCCTCGGGGGGACGCACTTAGTGCAATTCCATTTGGGCGCTTGCGGTACAGGTCTCCCTCGAGGATGTAGTATGACTTGGCTTGTCGAGCAACTCGTTCCGCCTCCGCGTCTTCCTCGGGGAGGACTCCCTTCAGCAAGTAGTCCTTGAGTTCGTCGACCCAGCCTGTCTCTTGATGCACCATAGCCAGCAGCAGACGCTCCCCTGAGGATGGACCGCAGTTGGGTGCCCACCTACAGGAGGTGGTGGGAGTACTTCGTCTGTGCTTGTGGCTGCTGCTTCTTGTGGCTGCTTTATGGACGCCTTGGAGAGTCTCTCTCAAAGACGCCGGCCGGCTGGGCCTGCCTTCGTGATGCTCGCTTGGCGATGTCATCTGCCTCCTGGTTCTCCTTCCGCGGGATGTGCATGAGCTCCATGCCCTGAAGTGCTTCTCGAGCTTGCGGACCTCTTCAAGGTAGGCGGCCATGTGGTCGTCTTTAGGCGTGTAGCTCTTGTTGGAGAAGTTAACCAGGAGCTGGGAATCACCCTTTATGAGTAAGTGCTTGACGCCAAGGGCGATTGCGGCTCTGAGCCCGGCGAGGAGGCCTTCATACTCGGCGATATTGTTGGAGATCTTGTCTATTGTGAAGCACAACTGGATGGCGTAGTAGAGCTTGTCACCTTTTGGTGAGGTCAGGACAACGCCAGCCCCACCATTGCGGCAGGCAAAGCTCCGTCGAAGTGCATGGTCCAGTGGCTTGGCATTGTATCTCCAGATGACGCGGTTTCTTCTTCACGAGGCTCTTCAGGAGTTGGGTCTGTCCACTCGGCGACGAAATCCGCCAGCGCTCTCCTTTTATGACTCTTGTGGTGTCGAAGCGCAAGTTGAATGGTTGCAGCTCGATGTTCCATCCTGCGACGCGATCAGTGGCGTTGGGGTTGCGCAGGATTTGCTCCAGGGGGAACGACGTGACCACCGTGATGGGGTGGCCCTGGAAGTAGTGGCGTAGCTTCCTGGAGGCGATGAGGAGCGCGAGGAGGAGCTTCTGCTGCACTGGGTAACGCTCGCGAGCATCTCGCAGTACAGTACTGACGAAGTAGACAGGATGCTCGACGAGGGTCGTCGATGGCGCTGCAGCGTCGGCTCCCTCGAGAGACTCCTCAGGACCTTTGGCGAGGTTTTCCTGTGGAGGAGTCTCGGCAGGGGCTTGTAGTAGACTCGACTTGAGGCTGTGGGTCTGGCACTGGGCCTGGAGAGACTATTCCTTGTCGGGAGGTTCTGGACTTGGTGTGGCAGTGCTTTTCTTGGGGAGAACTGGCTCTTCTCTTTCCACCACCAGGACGGCGCTTGCGGTTTGTGGAGTGGCTGCTAGGTACAGCTTCAGATGCTCGCCTGCCTGGGGGCTACCATGACTGGTGAGCTAGCCAAGTATTTCTTCAGGTCCTCAAATGCTTTGTCTGCCTCTGGAGTCCACTTGAAGGTGCCGGATTTCTTCATGATCTTGAAAAATGGCAGAGCTCTCTCGCCGAACTTGGAGATGAAGCGGCCTAAGCTGGCCATGCATCCTGCTAGGCGCTGCATGTCCTTGAGGCGGCGAGGTGGCTGCATGTCTTCTATGGCCTTGATCTTGTCAGGGTTTGCTTCTATGCCACGGTGGGACACGAGGAACCCGAGGAGCTTGCCTGAAGGCACCCCGAAGACGCACTTGGCGGGGTTTAACTTGATGTTCACCTTGCGCAGGCTGAAAGGTTTCCTCGAGATCCTTCAAGAGAGTGTCTCCCTCGCGAGACTTGACCACGATGTCGTCACATAAGCTTCTGCATTTCTTCCCATCTGAGCCCCCAAGGCGATCCTCATGAGCCTCTGGAAGGTGGCGCCGGCATTCTTCAGGCCAAAGGGCATGCAAGTGTAGCAATACACACCACAAGG